>PVHY01007540.1:0-66859 GCA_004024945.1 Uropsilus gracilis
ACTGCCCTGGGGGCTGCGCAGCGTCCGCCGGTGTCCGCCCGCTGGCCCAGCCCGCCTGACCTGGAGGAAGCGCAAGGGACCGGTGCGCACGGACGGCGACGACCACGCCATGGTGGCCTGGCCGCGGGGTGCGCGGGCACAGAGGCCCGCGTGAACTCTGGGCACCACCGAGACCCGGACGGAGTTCGGCCATACATTGATTTCTAATGCAACATCATAAACAAATGATAACTTTTGGCACCAAGGATTACTAAAGCTAACATCTAGGATCAGTCAGATTCATGTTAAATATAGGAATTAAAGACCTTCAGATGATGAACATACACTGTATCTTAGAGATATGAATGATAATTTTACAAGAACAACTGTTCAGAGCAATGAAATTACACAAAAACTTTAAAATAAGTTGAACAAATAAGAAGATGGCTATAAAGTTCTAGTAAGGAAGGAAGGAAATACAGAACATTCAGATGAGTTGCCAGTCTTTTTCCTTATAATAGTAACCAATTGTGTAGACCATCTTTCATGATTAAATAAAGGATACCAAAATTCTCTATACTATATTTAGGCACAGGCTTAGTAAAACCTAGTATCTTTCTTTCTAAACAGACTCCCAGCAATATTTAGCTGAATTTCATTAGCAGTTTCAGCATTTAGTGAATCAGATGCTTATTATGGTTTATTTCCATTCAGGAAAGCTTCAGATATAATGTAAGTTAATACCTTCATGTAGTAGAGTGAACAAAGCAACAGAAAGTTTTGACAGTCACGTTGAATCTTTTTTCATTTTCTGAAGGCCTCACTGCTTGCATCTAAAAACTGTTACCTGAAACTATAGGTACTTTTGAATCCCTTAGCCACAGATCCATACTGGGACTGAAATTGGGACACAAAACAGACAAAGCAGAGAACTTAACTAAACTTAAAGATGGGAGCAGCTGGCCCTTTAAACCCAGCTACTCCTTAAGTTCATTGGCCCAGCCCATGCAAGCAGTAGCAAGACCACACTAACCTTAAGAGAAGACAAAAACAGATCTACTCATTAAAAGACAAAATAGACAAAAGTCACTGAATGTACAGTGGACCCCCTCTGATTATCCTACCAACCAGTTCAGTCTCGTCCAAAAAGCTGCACATGGTTCCTTAGCCACATGTGTCCACAAAATGGCAACTGTCCCACCTTCAAGCCAGATGAAGAAACCAAGATGGCATTGTCAATCCTCCAAAGGCACAGCTATTTATTCACTTCAAGCCAAATGAAAAAACCAAGATGGTGTCATCAGTGCTCCTTCAAAAGGCACGGCTCCAGCATTCTTTCAACTTCAACTCTAAAGTGCCCCCAAACCAGCATGACTCACTCAATACAACAACAGCAACCACTTCAGACATCTTACAATGAAAGCAACATTCCAAGTTCTCTTCGGATAGCTAGACAATTCCCAAGCCTCACAGCTTCAAAGTTAAAACAAGTTTTCAAGTACCACATATCCAAGCTTCCACAAGTCACAAGTTTCTTCAACATGCTTCCTGATGATCCTCACCAGCTCAGGCTGGGGATGGAAGCCCACAGTGTGGCTTCATTCCCTGTCCTACCATACATGGCAGGGGCAGCTCTGAAATCTCCTACTTCTCTGCTGCTCCTCTACTCTCTCTCCTCTCCAACTTTCTCCCTTCCTCTTAAATCCCTTCTCCCTCTTTTCCTCTTGCGAGAAACCCACCAAGGCACAATGGGTGCCATCCTAATCACCATGCTAGGGACCATGGCCCCCCAATATCACCACAGCACCCTTATCAGGACCACCCTTTTGCTTAGAAACAGATAGATAAAAACTTTAGCTTAAGATTCTTCACTGTTCAAAAACTGTATTACAGCCATTGCTTTTAATTATAACATAGCTGTAACATAGCTGATGTTATGCATTAATAGTAACATTGTGTAGCTAGGAAATATGAGAGACTTCCCCTTTTGCTTTAGAATTGTAAATTTCAAGAAGGACCTGGCAGTATTATGGAGATTTGACTTTCTAACTTGATCAGAGCCCAGGTGAACAAAACTTAGGTTGAACCTTCATTAGACTTCATAGTTTTCTTTCGGAAGGATAGAAAAGGAGGAGAAAAGTAAAACAAAGCTTTTGTGATGTGAGACGATTGCCAAGGCTCTGCTCCCAAAAGGGAGTGAAAATAAGGGAAAAATAAAAAAGGAGCTTAGGAGAAAAAGGATCAAACATTTTTGGAAGAGTATAAGGGCCTGGCCATGAAGGCTGAGATAGGCTGGGGCCTGTGACTGGTGAACTCATGAGCCTTAGCGTGCGTAAGCTGATGGTGTGTGCTAAAGGAGTCTAAAAAGTTTGGAAATTTGAACTTTGTGTTGGAGCTTATTTGAGGTAGTTTGATTCCAAAAAAAATTTTTTAATATATTTTTATTGAATAAGTTTTGTTTACATTTGCCTTTTGGGTTTTCTCCCCCATACCATCCCCCTGGTCTCTCCACCTCGTCTTTCACTGCTACTTATTGTTTACTTTTTAGTCCCCTGGGTTCTTCCTCTTCTTTCCTGTAGCAATGTCCTTTTGTCCAGTGTGGATGTGGTTTCCTGGGACACAGTGGCCTGTGCTTAGTTTTCCAGGTGTCTTTTTGCTGCTGGCCACCAGTTCACACATGATTGTGTTCTTTCAGTGCCACCTTCTTCTTTCTGGTCAGCTGTTCCAGCCCATCTTCTGTCATATTTTGCTCCTTCTTTGTTTTGTGGTTCTCGTTGCTGGCCAAAGTTTGTGCACCATTTTTTTGATCAAGATAGGCCCCAGCAGATGGTTGTGATAGGGTGTGCTACACCCTCCCCCCATTGTCTCCTGTTTAAGATTGCAGATTTCAAGGACAGGTATGCTAAAATGTGAGGATGACCTTAGTTGGAATTTCCCTTCAGGGAGATAGAAGAGGGAGGAAGGTGAACAGGTTTCCTGGAAGGCAGGAAATCAGGGTATGTAAAGGGTGTGCAAACAAAGAATCGATTCCAATATGGAGATCGGATAGAGAAAGAGATTCAGTGGAGGAGAGATGGGATCAGCCATCTTGTAGAGCAAAGATGTGAGCCATGTGGACTTGGCCAAAGGCCACTGGGGGCCTGCAGCCCTTGGCTGACCCGGGCTAGCTGCATGTGTGTTAAAGGCAGTTAAGGAGTTTGCAGATTTGAACTCCGTGTTGGAGTTTGTTTTGCTGAGTTTGACCTGTGTCTGAAAGAGGCCATGCAAGAGTTAGGCCTGAAAAGAAAGTGAACTTTGCTGTTCGGCACCATGGAGTTCCTGCTGCCTGGAAGACAAGGAGAACACAGAGTGGAAGACAAAGAGGAGCACGCCAAAGGAGCAGCCAAAGGAACATGTCTTCAAGCGTCTGGAGATGAACTCTGACTGGACATTGGTGAGATGATCAGGACTGAGAGACTGAGGATTTTTGGGCAATCTGGGGAAAGGATTTTGGACAATGCTGAGAAAGGTTTTGCACAATGTTAGAGTAATCTGAGCCTTACATGTTTCTTTTGTAGTAATTAGAAAGTCACTTTGTTAGAAATAAATTAGTCTATACTGACAGTCTTGCATTGGTTTGGAATTTTGGTTGAGAAAGCTGGGGATGGTGGAAAGAACCCTCAAGAGTTCTTGATCATCTCACCAAAATCAGCCACTTAGAGTTCATCTCCAGACTCTTGAAGACATGTTCCTTTGGCTGTTCCCTTGGCATGCTCATCTTCCATACTGTCTTCTCCTTGTCCTCTTTAGGTAGCAGGAACTTCATGGTACCGGACCCAGCCAAGTTCACTTTCTTTTCAGGCCTAACTTTCGCACGGCCTCTTTCAGACACAGGTCAAACTCAGCAAAACAAACTCCAACACGGAGTTCAAATCTGCAAACTCCTTAACTGCATTCAGCACACATGCTGCCAGTCCGGGCCAGCCAAAGGCTGCAGGCCCCAGGCCTTTGGCCACATGGCCAAGTCCACATGGCTCACATCTTTACAAGATGGCCAATTCCCATCTCTCCTCCATTGAATCTCTCTATCCGATCTCCATATTGGAATCCGAAACCCCTCTCTTTGTTTCCACACCTTTATATATCCTGATTTCCCACCTTCCAGGAAACCTGTTTCACCTTTCTCCCTCCTGCATCTCCCTGAAAGGAAATTCCGACAAGATCATTCTCATATTTTGCATACCTGTACTTGAAATCTGCAATCTTAAACAGGATTTGATGGGGGGGGGTAGTACACCCTATCATAGATCACAGTGGTTGTATTTCTGAGGTAGTTTGTCTCTATCATCAGTCTTATAGTCCTGTGTCCTATGGATCTGAGATGTCCGTTGTTCCGGAACACAACTTTGTTTTTCACCTCTGTATTTGTGTGCAACTGCCATTGAATTTCTGATTTAGTTGCTTCTGGTGAGGATTTGGAGAAGACCAGAGGGACCATAGGGCAGGGGCTTTAGTGCCTGGCAGCTTGGCTGAACCAGGCGTGTGGACAGGGCTACCCCTGCCTACCCCAGCCACCTCATGGTGATACAGTGGTGGCGGGGGAGGGGGGGTGTTGGTTGTCCCCAGTCACTCCTTGCCATCCTGGCAGGTGGCGGGGCCCCCCTACCTTGCATTCCCCAAACCCCAGAAGGGGCCCGGCAGGCTGGGTGGCTGAGGGCTCACTACCCAGCAGCATGATTCAAATGTCTTTGGGGAGGCCATGAGCATGGCTTGAGAAAATGGACCTGATGTTGGTTCCTGTGTGATGGAGCTTTTCTTTTGCCTAAAGTTGAGATGGATGCTAAAAGAAGAACACCACATCTTGGACCACGTGTTGGGGAAAGCTGAAACAACACCAAAGGAAGAAAGAGAAATGTTTTTGGAAATGTTTTTGGTTTTTGGAACGCATATTTGTGAATTCTTAAGTGAACATGCAATGAGGTGACCAGGGACTAAAAGGACAGTTTTGGACATGTGGTGGGATAGCTGGGTTTTTCATGTTCATTTGTTTGTTTGTTTGTTTTTCTTACCCTTTCATGCCCTACTTCTTGTGTTTATTTTGTAGGACATGTAATGGAGTAACCAGGGGTTTACATGCTTATCTTGTAATACATGTTTAAGTACTGTTATTGGGGTTGAAGTTCGTATGCCTAGGGTTTGACTATTCTTTATTGGTGAATTTAAAGCATAAGAATAGAAATTAAAATATGGTAGGGAAAGCAGGGTCACTGTCTACTATTTAGGACTGTTCAAAAGAGTGACTTTCTAAAAGAGTCAGGACTGTCTAAAAGAGTGACTTTGTTGGAGGGTACTTGCCATTAATATAGTTGTTGCCTATTGCTTTAGAATGGGTACCTCCATTAACATAGCTGATACATACAGTGATAAAAATAGGAAAAAGGAATTGCTTCCCTATTGCTTTAGAATTGTAAATTTCAAGATTAGGACTCATAGAAGGGGAGAAGGAAGGAGGAAAACAAAGTTTTCCTGATGTGTACTGATTGACAGGACTCCCTCCTGAGTCCTGTCTGGGCCAGAAATGTAGGGGAAATGATATAAAAAGAGTTGGGAAGAAAGAGAGAGGATCATCAATTTTGGAGGAAGGAAGATGTGAGTGACTGCTTGGTGAGGTGGCCTGAGGCCTGTATCCTTGGGGGCCCAGGCTTGTGAACTAATGACTTTAGCATGCATAAGCCAAGTGTGTGTGCTAAAGGGAGTCTAAGGATTTTGGAGAGGCCTGAGATGGACCTGTTGTTGGTTCCTGTATCTTGGAGTTTTTCCACTGCTTGGAGTTAAAAAGGATGCCGCAAGAAGAACACATCATGTCTCTGACCATGTGTTTGGAAAAAGCTGAAACACACCAAAGGAGGAAAAGAAGGATGACCTACATTTGGAACATGTGTTGCTGAACTCAGATTGATCGGACATGTGGTGAGGTGATCAGAGACTGAAGTTTTGGACAGTTTTGGATAATGGTGGGGAAACTAGGTTTTTCATGTTTATTTTGTGGTACATATTTAGGTAATCACTTTGGTGCTAAATAGTTTGCTCACTTTGAGAGTTTTCTCTGGCTTTGGAATTACATAGCAAGGTTGCAGCTGGTGGTGAGAAGAATCCATAATTTAAATCGCTTTAAAAGTTTTTTTTCTTCAGTCTGGGAGAGGCCTGGAGCAGGCAAGTTGCAGGTATTTGACTGACAAAGGTATTTGACTGACAATCATAAGGAGTCTGTGGAAGCTTAAGTGTTAACAAAGGTTCCTGCCTATAGAGGCTTTTTCCTAGTTTTGGAAAAGCTGGCAGGAAAAGGATTTTTAGGTGAAAAGAAAGCCTGCCCTCCTCACAACATCAACTTATGGGTAGGACAGTCTGCCTCTTTATTTAGTTGCATAACTGGCAGTCTGTTTGAGTGGATGTCTTTGAAATAGATGCCTTGGTAATCAAAAGTTTAATGTCTGGCACTTCTCTTTACAATCAGAAAAGTTGACTGTCATTTTTGTACTTCAAATATTTATAAAAAAAAACAATGAAAAATCTTAAATATCTGTTAAGCTTTTTTTGAGAAAAATTTCCAGCAACCTCAGTTAACCAGTAGATTCCTCTGTTTAATGCTTGGTTGACATCATAGAACTTTTAATGAATGTCATCATTAGATGGTTGTCTAATTAGTAATAGAGAAAGAGTGCTTTTCAGTAAGCACTTGGCATAAAATATAAACTAATTTGTTTTTTAATGGAATGATTATATAGTTGTCATTCGTGCACCGTCCTATGAATTTGTTATGATTGTTGATGACTAATCAAGAAACCAAGTTTATTTTATTAGACATTTAGAGCAGGGTGAGGGGTAGGGGGGTGGTGGGCAATGCTGAAAGAAAAGTAAACTGACAGATATACTCAGGGGATTCCAGGAAACGCTTGCCAGAGCTGATACAGCCCCAGGGAGAGCCAAGAAATGCCCAGAGAGGAGAGGAGCAGTCTACTCCATCCTACAAGCAGGCAGTAAGCTCTTGGGAGAAAAAGAAGCACCCAGAGGTGGGGCAGTTCCTCGAAATTGATAGGTGTAGGTAATAAAACAATTCCTTGCCAGTGCCTCCCCCTCCCAAGGGAAGGCCTGAGCTGACTCGCATCAGGGCAACTCAGGCCACATGCTCTCCCTTGCCCCAGTCTGCTGCCAGTGCTACTCTCCATGAAACTACTCCCCCAGAGCATAGTAGAAGGGGGAGTGACTTAGAAACTACTGCCTGGACAGATAAACTAACATCCTGGGAGCACCTGTGCAGTGCCCCACAAAGGGACTGAGTTAGCAGCTCCTGTGGTCCATCTAAGATGAGTCCCCAACATTCCTTCACAGTTGTTACCCAATATTCTGCATCCCCAGACCTCTTTCTGGGTGTAAGTCATTGTTTCACTAAAATAAACTTGCTTGTGCTAGAAATGTGACTCAGTTCTTCTCAAACTATACTTCAGGACTGAGGAACCCCAGAACCCAGTGACAAGTGTACACTTCTCATGGAGAAAAAAGTACTATCTCAATGTATTTGTTGATGCTGTACAAAACAAGCGAGGTTTTGTGGAACTTTTTTTCCTTGCAGAAAGCAGCATGTGACTTTTAAGTACTAAAGGTTGTAAATGGCAAAAAGCTTACATGTTTGCTGAGGGTTTTTATAAATATTTTACAACCTTTGTCAGAGACAAAGAATTTGTCATCCTGTGGCCACAGCGGCTGCATCTTAAGGTGATTCAACAATGGAAGAGAAGTAATGGCACTACACGCCTGGCAGCTCCTGTTTCAGTTGTGCTTTTGTTTTGCCTTTTAGGTGTTCCAAATGCTGCTAGAGTTCTTGAAGCAAAATACTGCCAAGGTTTGGGAAGTGCTTTCTTAGCAAAGTGTTGCTACCCCACAGTAGTTGTACCTTCTTTCCAGTCTTTTGAATTAATGTGCCAACTCAAATTTGTTCTGTTACAAGTCTATTTATTAACATCACATATAATGATTATAAAACCTGAGTTCTCTGGCTTTTGTTCCTGAGGCAGTGACCCACCCTTATCCTTTTTTTGGTATATCTCACACTATAGTCTCTGTATTAACTATTTTGTGCTAACATACCTACATACTGAGCTAAGTTGAATTAGTGTTGTGTGTGTGTGTGTCTGTGGTTTTACAACCAAAAGCAAGAGTAGATGTATTGTTAATCCTATGGTTATATTTCCATTCAAAAGGAAAAATCAGAATGAATTCCAAACCTGTAGAGTTGGGACATTTCATGTTTGTATAGGTATTAAAATTTCAGATTTTTTCCCCCTACACTAAGCAAAATGGAGAATTGTTTGCACTCAGAAGCCAAATACGCACAAGGGGAGAATGGGGACCAGCTGGAGCGGGTGGGAAGGGGAGGTGGTGGGTGACCCCCAGGGACTGAAACGATGTGAAATATATATAAATAAATAAATTTAAAAATTAAAAAAAAAAAAGAAGCCAAATACTAGGTTAACCTACTATCTCTTTATATGTTAGAGGTGGTGGGCTCTTTCATTTGGACATGGAAAAATTTTTATGCCTACAAATCATTTACATTTGCAGTGGAGAAGATTCCAATTGCCCATTTAGTATTCCTTGTAAAAAAACAAACAAACAAAAACCCAGAAACCATTGGTTCCATTTTCCCCAGCACTATTAAGTGTGTATTGGAAATCAGCCCAATCTTTGTATGTCTTTTTACTACTTTGTATTCTGAAGATTTAGCCAGAGGACTTGGTATAGCTGATAAAACATTGAAGATATTCAAATTCTAATTGCAGATAAATTTACATGCCCTAGCAGGGATATTGCTTGGTAAAAATTCATTAGAAGCAAAGCTTCCAATTTTATAGGACAAAATAAAAAAATTTGTGAGCACATGTGAAAATATGTCATTTATGCAAGGACTCATTTTTCCTTTTTTTTTTTTTTTTGGCACAACTAAGAAAGGAATTTTGAGCCTAGCTGCTGCCATCTACTGGTTCTCAACTCGGGTTTCTAGCTACTGGTCTAAGATATATAAAAATAAAAGAATTATTGATTTTTTTTTCCTCTTAATTTATTGGCATCCTTAAAGTATTATCTACTGAGGGTGAGATCAGAATTTTCTTGTGGTCAATACAATGTTAACTTTGTAGTATGCTTTTAGTGAACAAATTCATAAGTCTTTTTCCAGTATGAACAGTGTATTCTTTCTCTGAGTTTCTGATCAAATCCTATTTTCTTTTGTTATCCCTTCCTAGTTTAATGGATCGAGAAGTGGCACTTCTTGCTGAAATGGACAAAGTGAAAGCTGAAGCAAGTAAGATTGATTTTTAATTATAGCTATTGCCAGTCAATAAGTACCTACCTCTCAAAACCCATAGCAAAAAGCTCAATATGAATGCCACAGTAAGGGTTTGTATAATTTGTTTTACACAGTCTTGAACAGGTGTACTACCTGAAACATGAATCCTTTCAGATGAAACAACTTTACAAGAGTGTCTTTTTATTTTTTTTTAGTATTTCCAAATTTTAAAATCTTCATGTAGAGTTTTGTACATAAGAGCATACATCATGGTGTCTGCCACTATGGCATGGACTTAAAGTAAAGTATCCTGAGGTAACTGGGTTTTATTAACTCCAGTGATTAAATAATTCTATTGGTTTTTTTCTTTCTGCTTGGAAAAAAACCTTTAGCATAATTACTAGTTTTCCTTAAACTTAATGTTTCCATTCCCCCTTACTACCGGTCTCAGAACTTTTTTTTTTCTTGACTTGTAGAACAGTCTTTACTCATTGTCCATTTCGGTTATCATTGGGTGGGGAAGAACTGAGGATTCAGGATACCATGACTATGGTTCCTAGAAAGCTTACTGTTAATTTGAAGGAATAGAAACTAATGTGGGTAATGTGTGGGGCTCTAGACAGAAGAACCAGCTCTACACTTTTTGTCACTTTTGTACTGGGTTAGGTTAAAGTTATACAGCTGTGTGAAAAAAGGGGCCTCCATGTACAGTGTGTACCGTGGCATTGACGTGGGACTTTTCAGCAGCAGGTTTTACCTTCATGCATTGAATGCCAGATTTGTGGTTAGGAAGGGTGTTTCTTAACCTGCTGTCAAACTTGTAAGAATAGACAGGCTGAGATGATGACACAGTGAAATCATCCACCTCTGTAGTCATGGGCCAAGTGAGGCAACTTGGGAGCCCTGAGCTGGGTCCGTCTTAGTCCATTCTAATATAAGATGTTGAGTCCATAACAGAGATGCTGTTCTTGTATTTTCAGAGATGAGATTTTATTTAAGTGGTATATCCCAAAACTTCTAAATGTGACAGTTTCAGTCCATTCTTCTACTTACGTGAAGAAAGAGAAATGAAGATTCAGATAAATAAAACTAGTAAGAAAACGGTCCTTACTTTTGAAAGAGTACTTTTTACAATTATCTTTTATAGGAAATTTTACTTATTTCAAAAAGAGAGGTTAATATAATAAAATCCTCGTTGCCCAGTTTCACTTTATATCTCTTTTTTCCCCTACTGAAAATCCTGATCCTGGTTCTTTGTGACTTGAATTTAATTAATCATTTACTAATATTATCAAGATGGTGCTTTTCTCCCATACACATTGTGGTTTTATTAATTTATGTGTTCATAGTAAGTACTTCACAGTTTAGGATTTTCTCACACTCATTTATATATGATCTTCATGTCAACCTTAATGGACTAGGTTTTCTTTCTTTTTTTTTCCTTCGTAAGTAAAGAAGTTAGTTCTTTGGGAAAAGATATGACTTATTCAAAGTCATTAAATTAGATTCTGCATTACCTAGTATGTGTAGAAATCTTTGCTTGGCACATTTTCTTCATCTTAAGGGAATTTTATCTTAGAGTTCTAGAAGATTGGAGCAGTGGGAAAGTACATTTGATACAAGTGGCAGATTGGCTTCTTTCTTCTTGGGAGCCAGACCAGTAGGTCATTTGTAACTTACTGGTGCTTGATATTGAGAAACTTACACAGACATGTTCCTAACTTCCTGGAAAAGTCTGCCCTTGTTGTAACCCATAAGGAGCTTATATGTAGCAGTCAGGCTAATAACTTGCTGAAGATACTCAGCCTGGTACAATTCTTTAAAAATTCTATTTTTTCCCCCTAACATAAATTTGACTCATTTCTCGGTAATATTTTATACACATAACGGTTAGGAATTGACTATGTGCAACAAAGTAGCCCATATAAATGAGTTTATTTTTCTTTCATTAAATGGGAAGTCCAGAAGCAAACCACCCCTAGAGTATGCTTCTGGTTCAAAGACACCTCCTCAGACTAGAGTTGAAGAAGGACAAAGTGTTGCCTGCTGGCTAAGATTCATTTAGAGAACTTTCCTATAAGCCTCACCTTTGAATTTTGTTCAGCTCTCAGTTGCCAAACTGTAACACAGAACTCTCTTATCTATAGCAAAGCTAGGAAATGTAGTTTTCTATCTAAACACTTTGGACTTCTGATAGAAAACTAGGAGAATGGTTTTTATTTAGTTGCTAACAGTCCACCTCTCAGCAACCTTCTTCCCCCCCTTTTCTGAAATGAGCACACATTCTCCTCAGGGGTACACTTCTAGAGTTTCAACAAGTTAGGTGTATTCAGCTGAAAGCTGATGACTTCTGAGTAATTTCAAATCTCCTAACTGCATATGGCATGCTGTGGTCTGGGGTCCCATAAATTAAAACTTAACTGCCCTTCCTCCAGTATAACATAGAGGCAAAAAGAGGATAATTATAATAATTCCCAGTTGGAAAAGCAATGATCAAGTCTTACTAAACGAGAATAGCAGAGTCCCTGCCTTTGGGGAAGTGTCTTGCTTCATCCTCAATGGCCCCCTAGTTCTGCTTCCCAGCAGGACTTCTTTTACCCATTGTATTCTGTATCCTTTGGCTTCTATTCTGAGATTTTTATTGTCTGTATCCTCCATGGCCATATCTGAGCTGCATATCTGGGAGTATGCCAAAGAAGACACTTCTTTAAAGGCTGTAAACATCAAAGGAATATATGCATTTCCATGTTCATTGCAACCCTATTTATAGTAGCCAAGTTACAGAAACAACCCAAGTGCCCAAGGACAGAGGATAAAAAAATGTGGGGGGTATATATATATATATATATATATATATGTGTGTGTGTGTGTGTGTGTGTGTGTGTGTGTATATATATACACACACACATATATATGTATATATATTCCACTTTATATATATATATATCACTGAGCTATAAAACAAAAAATGAACTCTTGCCATTCACGACAACATGGACAGAACTGGAAAGGATAATACTAAGTGAAATAAGTCAAAGAAAAAGACAAAACCTTAAGGTTTCACTTATATGTGAACTACAGAGAAGCAAAATAAAGGGTCAGCCAAAATTAAAACAGTAGCAAACCCTTGACATTTGACTGTAAAGCTGAAGCAACTAGGAGATGGTGGTAGGGTGGAGATGAGGGAGAGATGCCAGTGGATCATAATGGAAGATAATGGGGGCATTGGTGGTGGCATAATGAAAAACATATTTGTTGGGAATTGAACCTTTAACCTCTCAAGCAAGTACAATGGTGTAAATGAACTTTACGTCAATAAACAGACTGTAAACAATCTTCATCAGGAACTTGATAAACTAAAAAGTAGAATAGTGAGGGAAATACAATATATTAATAGGGAATGAGCTTCAAGATACACGAAGTGAAAATAAAGGTAAAGAAAGGATGACTTATGATTATCTACTATCTATGAGAAGGGGAAAAGGAAGAGAGGTATGTTATATAATGCATAGAATACTTGGACGTATTATCAAGAGTGGGAGGAAACCAAAAGTCAGGAGGAGTAGGGACACTATTTTATACCCATTTAATTTAGGTGAATTTTCTTTACCACATGTGCATAGTTCTGTTTTAATTTATATTCTTCTTGATTAAAAAATTTTTAACTGGGAACAGAAGAAAAATGACTTGTGAATCTTTATAATTCATTAAAAGTATTTACCATTTAACTGCCCATGGAATCTCTCAAAAAGGTGGAAACTAAACCTTTGGTATTTTATTTCTGAATGGGTGGGCAGTTCAGCTTTTGTATGTTCAAATACATACTGCCACGCCTGTACTGGAAGCTCTCTGTTTTGTGTAGCAGAATATAAGAGTCATGCTCCTTTTTTTTCTTCAGTGGAAATTCTGCTCAGTCGACAAAAGAAAGCTGAATTTCTGAAAAAGATGACTGATGTGGCTGTTCGAATGTCAGAAGAGCAACTGGTAGAGCTCAGAGCTGATATCAAGGTAAACTTTCTTCTTTTCACCTTCCTTCTTACCCTTGGGGAATAGTAAATCTCTATATTCATATCCATATGTAATGTATTGAACTCTTGATCAGCTCTTCCCAAACTTGGCTCTCTTTGATTTTCCTTCTTTCTGTAAGTGCTGTTATCATCCAAGTTGTCCAAGTTGAGAATCTTAGGAAATTTCTCCTTTTGCACATGAAATCTACCAGCAGGCCCTGTTCATTTGACTTCCTGCTAAACCTCCGTTGACCTTTTCTCTTAATCTCTACCAATACCATGATGAAAAGCTATGATCCATTACTTAGACTTCCATGATAGCCTCTGAACTGATTCTACCCATCCATTTGGCCATCGCTCACCACCCTGCTATATATCGTCTTCACTCAGTGACCTCCTTCAAACTTTCTATTGCTTTTAGGGTAAAGACTATAATGGTAACACTGCCTGCAGGGTGCTGCGTGATCTGGCTCCATCCTCATTTCTCAGCATGTCTTCTTGTTCGCCATACTCCAGTTCTGTTAGCTTTGCCTTTGCACAGACGTCACCTGTTCCCTCTTGCTGCACATGTGTTTCCATCACTTCCAAACATTCTTTTTACCCTCACCCCCAAACATTTTTTTTCTCTCCCCCTACTCCCAGCACACATAATCACTCATAACCTGCTCACCCTTCCTTACTTTCTTATATTTCATTAGTTTGTATCTTTACAGCATAGTCATTATTTTATATGCTTTTGACTAATTCTTCCTCATTAGTTTGTGTATCTTACAATGTTAGAAGCTATATTTAGTACCAAGCATAATGCCTTGGCACATAGTAGGAATTCAGTAAATTTGTAAAGAGCCAATTGCTTGATTCTGATTTTATAGGTTAAAAAAAAGAGCAATTTGACATGTTGACTATATTACAGTGTATTTACAAAGATTCCTTGGGTTCAAATATATCAATTCTTACATAAAGAACATTATTTCTGACACTCAGCATGGGAATCTGAGATGTCAGAACATTCATGGGTAGTAATAGACGCTGGCATTCTATTTTTTAATTAATTAATTAATTAATTTGAGGCTAGGTCTTGCTATTTTTGCCCATGGAACCACAGGCTCACATTGCCCAGGATACCATGGACTCAAGCGATCCCCAGCCTCAGCTTCCCAGGTAGCTGGGATTACAGGCGTGCGCCACCACACCCAGCTATTTTTGGGGATTAGGTCTTGCCCCAAGCGGGACTCAAACCGCGATCCCTAGCCATAGCCGCTTCATAGGCTGAAGCTTACAGGCACGAGCCACCGTGCCCAGCTGACACTGGCATTCTAAATAATTGTAAGGGAAGTCAGCCTTCTATACTCCTAAGCCCTTAACCACTGTCCTTTCTGAACATGTGAGATTTATTGCCATATTTAAGAAGAACACTTTATGCAGGAATATATGGTCTTTGTAAGATAAAAACAGGTCTTCTTATCACTCTGACCCAGTATCCCACACAAAACCTGTGTCATTTACTGTTCTCTCACTCCTTCCCTTTAGGCTCTGTTGGGTGAAATAGTAAAACAAATTTTAAAGTACCACTTTTTGATTAATTAAAACTACCTTGCTAAATTTTATAGAAAGGTTTCCTCACATTTAATGCATCAGTCTCTTTCAACTGTCTGTCAGAAGCTGAACACCCCTTTGAAATTAGACGAGAACTCTGACTCTCGTAGGTTTAATTTTGTCTCTTTCCCACGTGGTTGAAAAGTACTGGGAAAACTTCTGTAGACTGATTAAAGATCTGCTTATTGCCACATTTTCAGTGTACTGAAGTGGGTGCTGTGACATCTAAATATCTTATTTCCAGATCATTTTATTTCTCATTCTTATATCTTTGGCTCAAAAAATCCTCAGATTTGTTTCAGAATTAATCTTAAGTCTGATATTACATGTCTGAAGACTTTGTTACAGAGGTCCATGAGCTGTCCATAAGATCTCGCTATTTTTGCCTGTGGAACCGCAGGCTCTCGTTGCCCAGGGTACCACGGACTCAAGCAGTCCCCAGCCTCAGCTTCCCAGGTAGCTGGGATTACAGGCACTTGCCACCACACCCAGCTATTTTTTTTTTTTTTTTTGGAACTAGGTCTCGCTACGGGCCCCAGGTGGGACTCAAACTGTGATCCCTAGCCCTGGCCACTTCATAGGCTGAAGCTTACAAGCACGAGCCACCGTGCCCGACCCTGCATTTCTACACCTTGAAAATCCAAAATAAAATTAGACCAACCCTAGTTAGAAAACCACTCTGAGTTTAGTTCATCTAAACTACATCCTGGGCCCTTCCGGGAGGAAATCCCGGGTTCCTGAGGGCGTGGGTGACGGCCCTCTAGGTAGCAATGGCTACCGAGCCAGTAGCTGCCAAGTCCGCAGTGCCATCACTCGTTGATCATTATTTTACTCGCTGGTACAAAGCGGATGTTAAAGGAAAACCCTGTGAAGACCACTGTATATTACAGCACTCGAACCGGATATGTGTTATCACACTCACAGGATCTCACCCCGTTCTTCAAAGTGGAAAAACAATCAAAAGCATTTCCTATCAAATCAGTACCAACTGTAGCAGACTTGAAAACAAAGTTTCTGGGAAATTTAAATGGGGGGCACAGTTTCTAACAGAACTAGCACCTTTGTGCAAAATCTACTGCTCAGATGGAGAAGAATATACCACATCTAGCTGTGTTAGAGGTCGGCTGATGGAAGTGAATGAAAACATCCTTCATCAGCCATCTATCTTTCAAGAGAAGCCATCCACCGGAGGCTTCATTGCAGTAGTGCTGCCCAAATTTGAAGAGAGCAAAAGCATTACAGAAGGGTTACTGACACAACAACAGCATGAAGAGGTTGTGCTGAAACGCATTAATGCCACAACAGCCACATCATGAGGACCAACATGGAGCAAAATAACACAGGACTCACATTCCTGCTGGCCCAAGGAATGAGTGTGCTAAAGAACACATACACGCATGGCATACTTCATATGAGCCATTCCCAAGGGAGCCTGAACCTTACCTGAACCTACTTTCCCTTTTTGTCTTTTATAACAAGCCTCAGTTCCCCTTTTGTCTTCACCCTCCCAGATCAGCCCTCCCATGTCCTCATCCTCATTCTCTTCTTTTTCTTCCAATGACTGGCAAGCAAGGGGCGTTTTCCTCACTGAAAACAAAAAAAGTACTTTGAAGAAATTTAGGAAAATTTTAAATAGAAAAATAATTTACCCATTCTGTAATCTGAAAGTAAATATTATTTTGATGTATTTCTCTGTAAATATGAGGCATCATTACTGTTTAAAAAAATAAATAAATAAATAAACTACATCCTGGAGCTGGGCATGGTGGTGCGTGCCTGTAAGCATCAGCCTATGGAGTGCGACTGGGACTGGGGATTGCAGTTCAAGTCCCACCCGGGGCAACATAGCGAGACCTAGTTCCCAAAAAATAGCTGGGCATGGTGGTGCACGCCTGTAATCACAGATACCTGAGAAGCTGAGGCTGGGGATTGCTGAGTCTGTGGTACTCCAGGCAACATGAGCCTGCTGTTCCATGGGCAAAAATAACAAGACCTAGTCTTCAGTCAATCAATATAAATAAACTACATCCTGGGGTGGGGGAGTGCGGTGGGGAATAAGGGGTACAATACAACCATACAAATATGACCAATGTCTGAGAATTGCAAAATAAAAACATTTTTTTTTAAATTGCTTTCCAAAAAAATAAATAAAGAATAAACTACATGTAGGCCTTTAGCTTTTCTTTTTTATGTTCTTTTTATGAGGGCATGAGGGTTGTCTCCAGTTTCCCTTAGAAAATGCCCTTTATTTCTAATGTGTTTCTAGTCATACAATTTCTATAGTATAGTTAGTTTTTGATCTAACAGATTGGTTGCTTCTAGTTCAGCCTACTTAAAGGATCATATTACTTGTAGCATAAACTCTTCGCAAAGTTGACTTTTTACACTAAGGATTTTCCATCCTAAGAAATTGTTCATATTTCAAAAACTAAACAAATCCTACTTTATAAAACGATGCAGTAAGTTTCCTAATGAAGTTCCTATCAAAGAACACTAAGCCAACTATTTAGAAATGCTGCCTCTGCTTCTATATAAAGTGGAACTGTGAAGTCACAATGGAAAGACCTTCTGCTATAATTCACCTTTCTCTCCAGTGTCTCTTTATTATACCTAGTGGCCTTTGACCATTTCATAAAGCTCCCAAGTAGACTTATCTTTGGACTCTTGAAAATCCCTGAGTTTTATTAGTTACCTATCAGTAATATGAACAATATTTAGTAAATTTGAGTAAAAAGAAGACAGTTGAAAATTATTCTGCTTCAATCTGTGTATAGCAGACTGCAGAGTCCATGTATATATTGTTTGTCTCACCTGGAGTTTTTTCCTTTGCCCTTTCTCTAGCACTTTGTTAGTGAACGTAAATATGATGAGGATCTGGGACGAGTAGCCCGGTTCACCTGTGATGTAGAGACTCTGAAGAAGAACATTGATTCATTTGGACATGGTGAGATGGAGGAGAGTCTTGGTGCTAGAGATAATGTTGAGAAGACCATCCTCTATATATTTGAGGCTCACATGCCAGTTGGCTTCTCCACTGATTTTTCTCTAGTGTTTCTTTTTTGTTTGTTGGCTTATTTTTATATAACTTGAAGTAACTTGAGACACTTAAGTTAGTGGTTGCAGATATTTTGAGCTCTGAAGGTGGATATATTCCAGTTCCTTAAATATGTTCCTTAATTATTTTCTGTTTAGTTGAGAGATGTGTATAGTGTATGGTATAAGGAGCATAGACTCTGGAGTCAAAGTTTGAATCTTTGCCTCTACTCTGACCCCATTTTACTCCTCTTCAATTAGGAGACAACAGTACCTGCCTTTGCCCAGTATATAATTGATACTTAATTAACAGTTTAGGAGGGGACTGTCTCTACATTAGGGTTTGCAGTGACACATCAGCCAGACTCTTAACTCTGTTCCTGTGTTCCTCTTCTCTCAGTAGAACTGAGGTAGATGTAGAATGTTGGAACAGGTTAGTGATTGTGAATTCAGTATTAGTTCAGGCATAAAGCCAAGAAAAAATTTGAATTTTAACAAAATTGAATTGAAAATATTAGTATTTTTCAGTTAGATTTGTATTTTTAATTTAGGATTATTTCTACAGAAAGAACCTTGGGGAAAATAGCTCTGTGGTAAAAACTAGTTCTGTTTTACCTTAATTATTTATAATCATTTCAAACTTTAAAAAAACGTTTAACTTTTCATTTATGTTTTCTTTCTTTGCAAATTCTTCAGAATGTTCCTTGCAGGGAATGCTAAACGTATGATCCATGCTGTTGCTCCCAAACTAGTCAGGGCTGGAGCTATAGCCAGGAATTGAGTGGTAGGAAATGCCAAAGTCACTAGTTGAGATGGATCTCTCTAAACGTTTCTCCTGACCTAAAAATTCCTTAAGAAAGCCGTGTTGATTTGGAGGGAGTGGCGGAAAAGAGCAGAAGGGAGATTTTTCTTCCTATTCTCCATTTTGTAAGCATTCTTTATCACCATTCAAGTAGATAGTTCTTTATCTCAAATTGTTCATTGTGAAGTGAAGAAATAGGGAAGACTTTACCCATCATGTTCTGCTACAGATCTCTTATATTTCTGTTTCAGTGTCCCACCCAAAGAATAGCTATTCTACCAGATCCCGATGTAGCTCAGTTGCAGCTGTGTCCTTGAGTAGCCCATGTGATGCCTCTGCTGCTGCTGCTTCCACCTGTGCCTCTGCTCCGAGCCCTACAAGTGCTAACAAGACTTCAGCACTAGGAGAGACATCTGCAGCTGTAGTGAACTCCAGTGGCCAACCCTGCCAGCTTCATCCAGAGGTAACTTGACTTCTACCCTGAGCAATTTAGGAAGAAAAGCTGCCAGACTGTCACAGTTTACATGTTGACAGCTCACTGCATTACATTCCTCTTTTTATAACCATTTCACATCTATTTTGAATCCTCTAACCCCAGTTAGTTCCAGAGGAAGCATTTGGTATGTATGCTTCAAACTGCCAGCTAGTTTAGATTGCCTATTGCCAAGATCTGTTGACTTTCTGATGTTGGCAGTGATCCTAGCTGTTGTAGGTAGAATCGCCTAGTAATTAGTCACACTGGGAGTTGTGCACCCATCTCAAGGTAGACAAGTTACCGCAGTGGCAGATTCACCAGCACGCATCAGAAGCAGCAGCTCCTTGAAGCACGATGTGGAACATACCAGGGAGAGAGAGAGCGAGCTTGGTGGAATGGGGAGCAAGCAATCATTAGAAAGTCAAAGCATCATGCATAATTTTTTCCCTTTGTTTGAATAAAATACACAACAATTGAAGGCAGTGCTATCAGTAATTCTTCAGAATTGGTATAACATTGGAATTGGAAGACAAAAAAAAAAAAAAATCCCATGCCATAAGTTTTCTGGGTTTATAATGTGAAAGATGTGCTAAATGTCAACCAGCATGCTTTAATATATGACTCGTGATGCATAGCAAAGCTGATCATAGTGTTTATTGTCCTAAATGTTCATTATCTTTACAAATGACTTATCTCTAATTTTAGACATGTGGTATTTGCCCAATTGAAGGCTTATAAGTACCCAAAGAATATTCATTATTCCTCCTTTCTTGTGCCCAGCTAAAGAAAAATAAACTTCTTTTCTCTTCAGTAGAAAAGAGACCTTGGGATGAAAGGCAGGAAAAAAATAGTGACATAAATATGTCACTATTATTAATTCTGATGTCATGAATTTTATTGGCTGACAGAATTTGTGAATCTTGAGAAATAACTGAATTCCAAACATGGGCTACCACAATTATGCTTTCAGATTACTCCTGCAAACTGAACAAATTGAATGAACAAATGGGATCTCATAATGCCAGGGTGCTTTGAATCTTGTATTCTTTTATCCTTAGGTATTGCCAGGAAACAGAAGAGGAGGACAAAGCTACAGGCCACAAGGCCAAAAGTCTAGTGCCCCCATGAACCAAGGGCGACGTGATGGCATGGGTCGTTACAGAAATAGCTCATGGTATTCATCTGGTTCCAGGTATCAGGGTACTCCACCCCAGGCATCAGGGAACGCTGGTGAATGGGGCCAGGCTTGTTCCACAGGGACTAATGGGACTGGAGCCAGCATGGAGCCTAGCCCAACCAAACCCCCATTCAAAAAGGGGCTCCCACAGCGCAAACCCAGGACCGCTCAGCCTGAAGCTGTGAACTCTTGAAGAAGATTCAAGTGGGCCTCTCTCTTCTATCCTACATTTTGACTTGATAACTGGACTTTGGGAAACTTATAGTTAGATTTAATAACAAAAAGAAGTTTACTCATAACACTTTTTATGCCATTCTAAATATTTTTGCTTTGTTTCATTTCTTCTTTATCATTTTTGGAAGGGAAGCTATTTTTTTTCCCTTGACCTTTCCCAATGATATGGACTGATTCTGATTGGTCATTGCCACCAGGAATCATAGGCAACTGTTGCTAGGTTTCTCAAGGGTAAGCAGTGTTCTTCCCTGTGCACCAGGCTTTCGGTTGCCTGAAGAGGACTTCCTCCGCACCTGCTACTGTGTAGGCTGTCTCAAGAGGAGATGGACCAGTGTTGATTCCTGTTGCTGTTCCAGTCTCAGTACAAGGATTCCCTAGGAATAGCGGTGTAATAGGAAAAGCAAGGAGGGAATTGTGTTCTGTTTTGAGTGAGCTAGAGAAGAGGAAGCTTAATGCGTGAAAAGGAAAGGACAGTAGGAAACATTTGAGCATCCGCCTCTGTACCCAAAACATACCTGTGACTGACACTCAGATCCGGGTTTCAGTTTCCTGTTTGGCACCATAGCTTAACCTGCAACTTCTTTAAAATGCCTAAAACCTTGTTTGCTATTACCTTAGACTGCAAACCAGTCTAGGGAAGTCTCTGGAAAGGTAGCATTTAATTAAAGTTAAAAAAAGAAAAGCATTTCCTTGCTTCAGTGTTTGAAGATTTTGTTATTATTGTTCTGTCTCTTTCCTGAATACTCTATTCTGATCCTGCACCAAACTTATAGCAATATATTATTAGTGTTACTCTAAGGTGTTACCTGTCAAATAATTGCCATCAGTCTTTATAACGAATAAATAAAAACAACTGCATAAATATTCCCACATTTGTTTCACAGCAACAAGTGACTTCATTTCATTATCTGTTTTTCTTTGGGTCTCAGGGGGTAGAGTTCATTTAGTCATCTTGTTTGGGGCTTAAATGAGGTGTCTGGTTCCTAAGTCATTTGTCTACTGCTTAACTTTAGAACCAAATTAAAATGTGAAAGCCAGGATGAGCAAAACAGCTGTTGTTCCTTGTGGGAAAGGACTTCAAGGATAGGTAGTGGTGACTTTTCCAAAGGAGAGCTCACCGGTTTAGAAAGCCACAGCTGCCAGCAGCTCTCCCAGGCAACCAAAGGTTCTGTCAGCTCCCTCTCCTTCCCTGCATGTCCCTTGGCAGGAGTAGTGAGCACAAGAGTATAATTGAGCTCCTGCATGTGGCAGGTGACGCTGGTGCCAGAGGTCTCCACCCCTAACCCACCCCCAGCATCTATGATTTAATAACACCAGAGCTTCTCTTTCGCCATCATTTGCTCTCCCGCTCTGAAGCCCAGGCTATAAGTGGCAGTGATGCAGAACTTAGCTGCCTTGCGGCTTCCCCTTGCTCTTCAGCCAAAACTGAGCTGCCAAGGTTCAGGTTGGCTGAACAGATTGAGAGCGTGTGTGTGCGTGCGCGCACACGTGTGTCAGTAAAGAAAACAGTAGTCAACACCAAAAATCCATTTTCTAAGGAACAAATCACCCCATTTTGGGGGATTTATCCACCTAGACCACCAGCCTGCAGGGTGACAGGAAAAAGCCCTACTTTTTTTATTAATTGCTTACCTATGCTTAGGCAATCCAGAGATTGAAGTTACCTTAAAGAGTTATGAGGTCTGTGCCTTGTAACCAGACAGGTGGCGGCAGTTTGAGCGGGACTCGAACCGCAATCCCTAGCCCCTGCACTTAATAGGCTGAAACTTATAGGCATGAGCCACCATGCTCTGCCCAGGTGGCAGTTTGAATGTGTAGCTCATCCTGTCTCAGTAGTCCGGGCTCCCTGGAGAAGAAGGATCCAGGTCCTGGACAGCTGCACTGGCTGCTCAGAGCACCTGCTTCATGCTCACTTTCCCTTTCCTTCAATTTCCTTTTAGAGTTGTCTTACCTTTCCCCAATTTAAAGATAGGACTGACTCGGGAGGCTGAGGTTAGTGATTACTTGAGTCCACAGGTTCGAGACAACCCCAGGCAGCAGCAAGACCTAGTCAATCAATCAAGATAGGACTGAAACTTCAGGTTATCTAGCCCTGTCAGCTTTGTGACCCTTGAGAGAAAATCGAAGTTAGCATGACAACATTAAGAATATCATATTTACTAAGCTCTTTGTTTATAGAAATTTTACAAATTTGCTTTTAAAAATAATACAGGCTAGCTTATTATTTAATATACAAAAAGATAGATAATAGAAAGTAAAAGATCATCCTTGCCCTTGTCCCATTCTCCAGAGGAAAGCACTGGTAAGTTGCTTGTATATCTGCTCAAATTTTCTAAATCTAAATGTTCACATTTTTCCTGTTACATAATTGGGAGCTGTATTTGCATACTTCTATACAACTTGTTTCTTTCACTCTTCGTTGATTTTTATAACTGGTTTTAAGAAAAATCAGTATATGTAAATGGAAAAAATTAAAAAATATGAACTGCTCAAAAGAATATATAATGATAAATTAGCCTCCATCCCACTCAACTGTTTCCTCCTCAAGAGGCAACCACTGTTAAATATCTTTGTTCTCTGGAGATTGTCTGCAGTGCTGCACATCTATCATAAGAATGTACCACTTAGAACCAGGCATGGTGGTGCATATCTGTAATCCAAGCGCTGGGAAGCAAAGAGGCCAGGGATCACTTTAGTTCCCGGGTTTGAGACTACCCCAGGCAACAAAGCGAGATCTGGTCTCGACAAAAAGCAGCTGGGCACGGTGGTGGGCACCTGTAATCACAGCTATTTAGGAGACAGGCTGTAATTACTTGAGTCCATGGGATCAGGACTGCCCTGGGCAACATAGTAAGACCTAGTCTCAAAAAAAAAAAAAAAAAAAATACCCCTTAGGCCTCATTCAATGTCAATATGTCTAAATATACCTTACTCTGCATAGTATCCTATCATATGCAAATTTATCATACCTTCTTTAATCAGCCCCTAATAATGGTTTTCAGTTTTAAGTTATAAATACTATTATTGAAATTAGCATCCGAGAAAATACTGCATCACTCCCCATTTGTGAGAGTATATCTTTAGGTTACATTCCTAGGAATGGAATTGTGGGTTGTATAAGTACTGTTAAAGTACTCAAAAGATAGAATGATTTAGGGCAACAGATTAAGGAGAGTGCATGGCAACAGTGCATGGCCTACCTTCTGTGAGTAAAAGGGAAAAAGCACAGCTCTGAGGGAAGTAAACATACTTATCGAGTGGGTGACCAGGCATTTGTCCAGTAGTATGTAATTTGATGATCTCTTATCAGAATCCCAAATAAGGGTAGACTTAGAATTATGCAGAGATAAAAACAATAAATTTTGTTTTAGGTTGGGAGTGATGTGCAAAAGTCAGAATGTCTGGTTGTCAATCTGTGAATCTGTGTTTTGGGAGAAGGTCAGAATAACGATTTGTTGCCCTGAAAATTCTGCTATTTGACCTAACAAAATAAGGCTTTGTCTTCCCTGATTTATGATGGGATTCAACACATCATGGAAGAAATGAGTGTTCGAAATGACACATTTGAATGTCTCCAACTGCTGCAAGGAACTATTTTGTCAACAATTTTAACCAATGAATACAGGGTACCAGGCCCTAACACTGGTAGCGGGAACAACCTACTACAAAATTGAACTTGATTCTGGTTGCTTTAGCCACCTGGTTGCATTCTTTCTTGCCTGCAAACATTGAGGCACCAGCCACTATACTGAGTTCTGAAGTAAAAATAAATGGCTCCATTTTTCCTCAGTCACTTTACAGGTGAGGAAAATAGAACTCAACTCTCCCTTAAACTCTTAAAGGCTGTGCCTGTGATTAGGCAGGGTGGTAGCATGGGAAGACCCTGGTCTCTTGAGATATATACTGGGATGCTAGTTCTAGCTTAACAATTTGCTAGCTATGTCACCTACTACCCTTGGGCAAGAAACATAACGTTTGAACCACTTCAGATTTTGAAGTGATGTGACCTCTTCACAGAGGGTGTATCCCACTTGCTCCTGTTGGACAACAGTATTCCGGTGTCTTAACTGACAAGTTGAACATTTACTATCATTCTTTACTTTTCTCTCTCTCCTACCCTGTTATAAGTATGAAAGACTTTCCCTGTCTCCAGCTCTACGGTTATTAACCAGGAAGATTATATAACTCAGCCATCCTGTTCCTTCTGTAGCTCTTCTCAGTGCATACCCCCGCCCCCCAGCATGGTGAGCTCTGTGCCCATCTTCTCTGCTTAGCTGTCAAACATGCACATCCATCCCCAGTATCTGAGCTCTTGGGGTGAGCAGGCCAAAGGCTCACGGCCCTGACCTGGATAAATGGCACCTGGGCAGCACACAGGAATAGGGCTGGAGCCAGTGTTTCCCAGGGGAGAGTCAGGGAATGTTATTTCCGGCACAGGTACTGAAGAATTTTTATTGCCTACTTTGTTACTCCTTACCAAGGAGAAAATCACACTGTGATTAAAGAAAAATTTAAATTCTCCAGGTGAGAACACCCGGAGCATGACTGTCCCACCATCCTGCCACCAGCATGACTGTACTTCAGCCTGCCCAGCCTTTCACCACCATCAAAACAGGAACAAATACCACCTGTTCTGACTCCCTAGGGAAAAGTCAGGTCTCACTTTTTTCTCTTCAATTTAGCCATTTGACTTTCACTCCATTTCAAACAAACCTGTTTTCTGATGCTGTTTGAGCATAGGTGGAGAGACTGAGCCTTCTCAGACTCATTTCCTTGCCAACTCTGGGTAGGATTCTTAGTCTCCCCCACCTCCACATGCCCCTGAAGGCAGGCAGACAGGGTCTCACTGTGGCAGGAAGTCCAGATTGCTCTTCCCTGTGGACACTCAGTACAGTCACTGTCTAATTGGGTGTCAGAATGGCCATTCTCTCTTCATTAACCGGCTTTTTGTTTATGTAAGGACCGGGCAAAGCCACCCCAGTGCAGTTCAGACCTGGTTTCTGCACTTAGTAGTCGATGTAAAAGTCTACGGCCATACCACCCTGAACGCACCTGATCTCGTCTGATCTCGGAAGCTAAGCAGGGTCGGGCCTGGTTAGTACTTGGATGGGAGTTTCTGTTATCTGTTAACAAAATCATTTACCCCCAGAATTCCCTTGTTTGAAAATGTAATGTGGTTTGCTTACACTAAGAAAAGGAATGACCTAGAATGAGATAGGGGCACACAAGTACCAGTGTTTCAAAATGTTTTGATGGGGATGGGGAACCCTTCAAGAGGCTTCATCCTTCGCTCTTATACATGATCCTGGCATACAGGACCAGGGAAGTATTCAAGGGGACTGTAAAAACAATTGCTAACACTTAAAAAACTCATCTTTTCTCTCCACAATCCTTGGAGAAAGATTGTTCACGAATGAACTATGCAGTCAACACCCCCTCCCCCCAAATCTTCCAGCTGGTCAGTGGCAAAATTAGAGTTGTAACCAAGGCTGACAGTCTGATTGAAAAAGGTGCAATTTCCCCACCAGGAAACAGCCTTCAAGCCTCACGGTACAAGTTAGGTGGAGCAGGCCTGGAAAGGAGGAGAGAGTGAGTGTGGAAAGGGGAGGTACCCCTGGACTCTGTTCCTCGAGAGCCACCTGTTCCCTCACCCCCTGCACACTGCAACAACACCTGCACTTTTGGGGTGGGGAAGCTTTTTCATCTTTTGTGTCTTGATCATCCCCCCCTGCTTTGCTCTTCCCTTCTCTCTCTCCTTGTTCCTTTTGTAGATAGTACTCCCACAGGCCTCCCACGGCAGCACCAAAACACAGCCTCCTGAGTTTCTTGTTGACAATGACTGAATTGTCTCTGAACAGGGCTCCCCCTCAACCTTCCCCTCCCTGTGAATCCCTACCGTGGCCAGAATGAGTCAAGAGTTGGGGGGAGGAGAGGCATGGGAGAATATATAGTGAAACCATTGCTCCCTACCCCTCCCCGCACCAGCCCTATTGAACTTTCATCTCCTCCCCAACTTCCATCTTACTTTCCCATGGTGTTGGGTCACAGCATCTTTTGTGGGGGAAGACAGAGAAGGGAAGGAATTCTTCACTGAGAACTAAGGGAACCTATAGACCAGCTATATAGACCAGGTAAAGGGGAAAAGATTGAAGCTTAGGACCTGAGACCCTCAGCCCAAACAGTCATCTAGAGAGAAAAGATTCCTTAAGTCAGGCTAGCACCTCACCCCATACACACGTGTGCACAAGATCTATGAAGGAGTGGGGGAAGGACTTACAGGCCAAAATGGACTATTTAATTCTGGGGCAAGAAGAATGGTCGTAACATTCAACAAATGTTAGCAAAACCAAAACAAGCATTTTGCTTGGAGATGCTGGAAGAGGCAGTGTATCATAGACAAAAGATTCAACCTCTGCCTCAAATTTTTTCACCCATAAATGGACATTTACAATAATAAGTTCATAGAGTTATGATAAAAATGAGTGATGCTATCTAAGTAAGATATTTAGCATAGTACCTAGCACAAATTTGGTGTTCAGTACATATAAGCTATTGTAATTTTGGGGGATGCTTCACCTATTCTATCTAGCTTCTGCTCACCCTAACCTAAGTTGTCTGCCAATGGCTAAATGTCCCAAACCATCCCAGACGGATGAGGTGAAAGTTGGAAGTCTGAACACTTGCAGTATGCAGTGGTGACTCAAGACCTCTTGTATCTGACACACAAGCCCAGATGACCAGTTCTTGTGAGTGCCCAGTTAGCCTCATACAGTGAGATGCATGATGGACCTGGGGGTGGGAAATTGTCGGAGCTGCCAGCCTTGCCATCTACCAACCAGGGTACCTTGAGCAAGTTTCTGTCTCTAGGTCTGCCTCTGTTTCCTCACTTGTGAAGTGGAGGATACATAGCAGCATCTACACTGCCTCTTTCATGGGACTCCTCTAAGATTCAAAATCAGATAATATTTGCATGATGAAAGAGTCACACTGTTCCAGGTCATTTATTAATTTAATCCTAATTTAATTTAATCCTGAAGTAGTTATTCCCATTTCACAGATGAGCTCATCGGGTAACAGATGGAAAATCACAGATAAGTGGCAGAGCAAAGCTAGGTAGCCTGGTTCCCAAGTTGGTGTGTGTTTTCACCCAAGACCTCATCCTGTCTCTCAAAGCCAGTTGATTCCTGATGTGCACTTTCCCTAGTAAGATGCTTGAACATGGCCTGGGAGGGTGTAGATGAGGGCTGGGGAGGGGGGGTTTGCAGCCCAGTTCCCCTGCAGAGGTGGGGCGTGAGGTCCACTCTCCCTGAGAAGTGGGATTCCAGGATTCAGAAGACGGGAGGTAGGGGCTCCCTTACTTTCCTCCTAGAACACCAGCTCTTTTTAATCCACGCGCCTAGGGTTAGGGTCCCCGCTCGCTGATGAGCGGCGAGTGGAGCGAGGGACGAGGAAGCTCGCCCCTTCCTTTCCCAAGCTGCTGACTACGGATGTGTCTCCTAGAAGAGTGGAGATGCTGAGCCTCCCGCTTCAGTCCTTCGGAAACAAATTGCTGTTTTGGCCCCGGCGGCTCTTCTCGGCGCGGGCGGTAGCTGCGCTCGCTGGCAAATCGTGGGAGGGAGGAGGAGCGGCGCTGGCAGTGCCTGGCTTCGGGGACCGACGCAGCGCCGAAGACGAGCAGGTGATGGCCGCCCCGGGCCCAGCTCCTCTCTGCCCCACCTAACCTCCCCCCGACCCCCCACCAGAGAGATCGCTGCAGTCACCCCCGGGCAGCTCCCTCCCCTTTACCCCTGAGGGCTGAGCGTGCTCGGACTTCACGCTCCCAAGGGCGCACGCGCACAAGGTTAGGAAGTTTCCCTGGGTCTACCTGTCCTCGCGTCGGCCACCCGATCCGGAGGCGCAGCCTGCGAGAGGCAAGAGGTTACAGAAATACAGGGGCGACACTCAGGGTCTAGGATCCTCCCCCCGCAAACACACCCTTTCCACGCCGGGGTACACGCGGAGAGCGTTCAGACCTTGCTCCCTGGGCTCTTGCCTGCAGCGGCACCTACTGACGACTCGAGCCATTTCCCAGAGGGTCAAGTTGAGGCCAAGAAAGGCGTAGCTGCCCCCCCCCCCGCCCGTCCAATCTCCTTTCAGACGTCCCCGCACAGACAGAGCACCTCTAGGGACCCCAGCCCCCTCCACCTACCCTCGTCGCCTCCCCCTAGTTGCCCAGCCCCCCTTCCGAGCATATTTTTCCTGGGGGACCGCGGGGGGGTTGGGAACGCATCTTGCGGAACACACTTCGCCCCTAAGCTCTCCTCAGGTCCCTCGCGAGGAGAGAGGCAGTGAGGAAGGTCTTTGAGAACCCCAAACTGCAAAAAAAGGAAAACCAAAAGCAGAAACGCTTCGCCCCAGCGGCTGAGTCAGGCCGAACGCGACCCGGCGCGAGACCCCCGCTCTCCGAGGGGCGGGTGGGGAAACTTGGGGCCGCAAGGGCGTGGTTGGAAAGGGGAGGCACCGCCCACCCCGCCCCAAAGAGGTCCCTGGTGGGGGAGGATCCCTCGGAGGGAGGACTGTCCCTTTAAGGAGGCGGCCCTGTCTGGGTGTGCCCCGTCTCCATGGTTACCCCGGTGCTGGCTGCGGGCGCGGGAGGGAGGGAGACTGCCACTTCTCCCCGACAGACGGAGGGAGCTGCGGGGACCCGGCGCCGAGCTGAGCCCGAGAGCGAGCCGCCCCGCAGCCGAAGCGCGAGCGGAAGGTGCAGAGGGTGCAGTGGGCGCGGAGCCCGGAGCCTGGGATTCGTGGGCGTGAGGGCGCTAGGTGCAGCGAGCCATGCTCCCGGCCCCGACGGCGCGGACACCCCCTCGGGCGCGGGCGGCCGGCGGGGCCTGCAAGCCGGGGGTGGGCATTGCCCCCCGACGGCTGCGCTAAGGGGTGCAGGGCTCGGCGGGGGGTGGCCTTAGTGGGCGCCCTCCCCCGGCGCTGAGCCCCACGCCCCGGAGGGATGGGGCGGGCGGCCACAGCCGCCTAAAATGCCGGCCATGCGGGGACTCCTGGCGCCGCAGAACACCTTCTTGGACACCATCGCCACGCGCTTCGACGGCACGCGTGAGTTCGACCCTCTCCCCGTTAGCCCCGGGAGGAGCAGTCCTCCGCCCGTGTGCGCCTGCCGGTCCCGCGCCCCGGTAGCTCAGCCTGGCGCGCTCCTCGTCTCCCCTCACGGGCTCCCCCGCGTCCCGCTTTTAGCAGGGATCGCCATCTCCCTCAGGCGCCGTGTCTTCCCACAGAGCCAGCGTCGACACTGCAGCTGACAGGGCAGAGTGGCTAGACAGCTGAGGCTTTGGGTCCGGGGACTGTCCGTTCGCGGGCCGGGAAACCCGACTTCGTGTCACCCATCCCAACTCAGTTGGGTGCTGTCCCGTCGCCAGTCCTCGAACTGGCGCTGGGGGTGTGAGGAGAGAGCGGTGCTCAGGGATAGCCTAGAATGCTCGGAGGACAGATTTAGAAAGAGGTTTGAGAAAGAAGATAGGACAGGTGAAACTATGAGGCCAAGCCTAAAAACTGAAACCCGTGGGACCACTCCGGCTCCCAGAAAAGAATAGGTTTGGGGACTCCCACCAAGACTGAGGAAGTTTGAAGAAGGGGAGCAGGGCTTGTGATCCTAGGTTCTCCTGGCTGGGAGCACAGAGAAGATCGTGAAAGCCCCTCTCACCTCCTTCCTCCCATCACCCCCAGTGGGGCTTCCCAGATGCCGACCTAGTGTCCTCCACGGTAGGAGGACACGGACAGGGGGTGGGAGACCATCACTGAGCACCGCCCCCCATCCCTCCCCAACACACACAAAGGCTCCTCCATCTGCTTTGCCCAGTGCTTGGCTCCTGCAGCCTGCTGATTCAGCCCCCTCCCCCCCCACTCCCCAGTACATTTCTGGCTCCAGACTCCGGTGTTCAGTTACCATTCTTACACCCCCATTCTTGTTCACATTCACTAAATCCTGAGCTGGCTTGGGTGGCTGGGGCTCGCACGGAGAGTACAGAATGGATGGTAGTCTGGACTGCCTCTCAGTCCAGGTGAATCCCAATGGGAGGAGCCAAACAACCTGGGCACCTAGCTGGTGAGTGAGCCCAGCAGAGATAGAGATGGTGGTGAGGCTGGTCTGGTCCTCCTTTTGAGCATCCCCAAACCCACCCTTTACCCCAAGCTGCTCCTGATACACTCTGAAGTACCCTCTAAAGGGCACAGTGCTGCAGAGAGCTGCCTTTCCCACCCCCAGTACTCACACATGCAGCTTCTTGGAGGTCAGTCGCACACACACACACACACACACACACACACTCTGCCAGGAGTGGGTCCTGGCTGGGCACTGATATACAGGTAATTCCTGTTTTCAGACAACTCCTGCTTCATCCCACTCTCAACACAGGCACATAGGATTCCTGGGAATTGTAACACCCCCACCCTTTGGGGAAGGGGGTGGTATAGATGCTGCCCCCCCCAACACTGCCTCTGAGAGGTGCTCTCTTACAGACAGTAACTTCGTGCTGGGCAATGCCCAGGTGACGGGGCTCTTCCCCGTGGTCTACTGCTCTGATGGCTTCTGCGACCTCACGGGTTTCTCCCGGGCCGAGGTCATGCAGCGGGGCTGTGCCTGTTCCTTCCTCTATGGGCCAGACACCAGCGAGCTCGTCTGCCAGCAGATCCGAAAGGCCCTGGATGAGCACAAGGAATTCAAGGCTGAACTAATCTTGTACAGGAAGAGCGGTGAGGGGCCACCTGGTAGTTCACATTACCTTTTTAGCTTCACCCAGCCTAGCACCTACCATATCCCTTGTCCTTCTTCTCCGTTCCCAGCTTCATCTCTCATCCCATTTCCCTCACATATCCGTCACCTCTCTTTTATCCTCTCCCCAACCTCAGCCTCCACTCAATTTCTGATCTTGGCTCAGCCCAGCAGGAAGATGTCCCTGTCTCAGCAGAGGATCTCTGGACACACGATTGTCCTCTCGGTCCTCTCTACTGTCTCTCGCCCTCCCCTGCCCTGTTTGGTCCAGCCCTGTCCTGAACGGAACTGGGCTGTCTGTCTTTATGCCCAGGGCTCCCATTCTGGTGTCTCCTGGATGTGATACCCATAAAGAATGAGAAAGGAGAGGTGGCCCTTTTCCTGGTCTCTCACAAGGACATCAGTGACACCAAGAACCGAGGGGGCCCTGACAACTGGAAAGAGACAGGTGGGTACCTTGGGGCTGCTGGCTTAGCTGCTGTGGTTGAGGCTGTAGCTCTCCTGTGCAGGCTGTCAGGTGCACCCACACCTCTTACACTCATTTAACCCCCTCTGGGGCTGTTGGAGAGGCCTGTGCTGTTCTCACCTCCACATGTCCGGGTGTGGACATCTTATTTCCAAGCAGGGCAGCTAGGACAAAGTTGGAGTTTGTAATTCAACTTAACTAAGAAGCTGAAAGCAAACAAACTTCACTGGCATCTGTGGGGTGCCATTCCTGAGCAGACCCACTTGGTTCCTTTTCCTTGTCATATCCACTGATTCCTGGTCAGAGCCTTGCTTTAAGTCCTTGGTGTCTTGCCCTTGTTTTATCCTTCCAGGATGAGGAAGGCCTTTGGACAAGTCACAGGTATCATCATAAGCTGTGCTAAGGCTCTTTGCCGTGTGGGATGCTACCCAGCCCTGTGTTGATTTTCTACCATCTAAGTCTTCAGCAGCCCCTGTCAGGAAGCTGGACCTGGGGCTCCTTCCCTGATCCCCCACAACTCTGCCCAATGCCCTCCTTGCTCTGCATGCCCTTCATCCTTGGAAACTACCTCCCTACTCTTTGCCCAGCCTTTCCCTGTGGAAAGCCTCTTCTGTCTTGCCTTCCTCCAAACCCTCTTCTGGAAGCGGGCCATGAGTGTGGTGTCCGTAAGCACCCATGAGATTGTTCATTGCTGGGCTTGGTAAACGACCCTAGGAAGTGAGGAACCCTGGAACCCCAACTCAAAACATAAGTTAGTCAGTGAGCCAGACCAGTTCAAGAGCCTTCTGGTGTCCTGCACCCAAGGCTCTGCCCTGAGGAATGTGGCTACTCCTGACACCTGCCCTGTTCTCAAGGGCTCCTCTTTTGCAGGTGGTGGCCGTCGCCGATATGGCCGGGCAGGATCCAAAGGTTTCAATGCCAATCGGCGGCGAAGCCGGGCTGTCCTCTACCACCTGTCTGGGCACCTGCAGAAGCAGCCCAAGGGCAAGCACAAGCTCAATAAGGTGGATTGCTCACTAGGGTGTGTGTTTGAGGGATGGGGCAGCGTGGGGGTAGCTTGAAGAGCCAGCAGAGGTAACTGAGCCCATCACAGAATGTCTAGGGGGCCATCAAGCTCCCCATCCCTTTGGGGGTTGTGACTGGGCAAAGAATCACATGTCTGACGCATCAAAGGTATAAAGAATGTTGGGATGCTTGAGTCAAATGGGCCTTGACTCAATCCAGCTCTCCTAAGCAGCCAGATCATGTGACACCATGATCCTCAATTTCTGATCTATAACATGGGTTACTCTACTGCCGATGTCAGGGCTGGTTTTGAGAATACAAGAGGAAGAAAGAGTGGGTGTCTCTGCCACTAATGCCAGACTCTCTCCAAACTCAGTCAGTGCCTGTTCCCTTTCCTCCCTGCCCTATCTCACTTAGGGAGTGTTTGGAGAGAAACCAAACTTGCCTGAGTACAAAGTAGCAGCCATTCGGAAGTCACCCTTCATCCTGCTGCACTGCGGGGCACTGAGGGCCACTTGGGACGGCTTCATCCTGCTTGCCACCCTCTACGTGGCTGTCACTGTGCCCTATAGTGTGTGTGTGAGCACAGCCCGGGAGCCCAGTGCCAGCCGCGGCCCCCCTAGTGTCTGTGACCTGGCTGTGGAGGTCCTCTTCATTCTCGGTACGTGTGCTCCCTGCCTCTCACCCCACTCTGAGCTGGATGCCCCCTATCTTGGGTGGGAGTAGTCTTCATGTCTCCAGAGCCCTGCAAGAATCCCCCTTACCCTCCTGTGTTTGTGATATGTGGACTTTAAAATTGGATCTGGTTTCCAAACCTGTCTCTGCCACTAATGGCTTACTTGACCCAGAGCCATGATTCATATTCTTCAAGACTCAGTTTCCCCCTACTTCAAACGGGCATATCCAGGTCTGCCGCTTAGAGTTACTGTGAGAATTAAGATAGTGCATGAATAGGCCCAGGACAGTGGGTCTATACTAAGCAGACAGCTCCCCTCCCCCCAGACTGACTCCCACCTGGACTCTCCACAGACATTGTCCTGAATTTCCGCACCACCTTTGTGTCCAAGTCGGGCCAGGTGGTGTTTGCCCCCAAGTCCATTTGCCTCCACTACGTCACCACCTGGTTCCTGCTGGATGTCATTGCAGCGCTGCCCTTCGACCTGCTGCATGCCTTCAAGGTCAACGTGGTCAGTGTGGCGGGGCTGGGTGGCTCTGGGGCAGGTCAGTCAGACCAGCTGAGGGTGACCGCGTCCCTCCCCCCCTTTTCTCAGTACTTTGGGGCCCACCTGTTGAAGACTGTGCGCTTGCTGCGCCTGCTGCGCCTGCTCCCCCGGCTGGACCGCTACTCGCAATACAGTGCGGTGGTGCTGACCCTGCTCATGGCGGTGTTCGCCCTGCTTGCCCACTGGGTGGCCTGCGTCTGGTTCTACATCGGTCAGAGGGAGATCGAAAGCAGTGCATCTGAGCTGCCCGAGATCGGTACTGGGGGCTCCCTGGGTTGGGCCATCTGTCCAGCCAGAGGAATATGGCTATTGGAGCATGTGACCATCAGGGTGTGCTTGAGAGCAGAGATGCCAGAGAGATGCATGCCATCTGCCTCTATGCGCTGGATGTGCGCCGTAGGGGAGCAAATGAGTCTAAATGTTGTATGTCTGTGAAGAGAACGTGGGGACTGACATGTGTGCAGGTGGAAGTCTGGCGGGCGGCCTTACTCACTCATCATGGCTTCCTTGTGGCTAGACTTTTATCATTTTTTTTAAACCCCTGCCCGTTTGGGAACCCTGTTCCTCTCAGGAGAAGGCCACGCCACTGTCCGCTGTCCATTAGGCTCCTCCGGAGCCTGGCACTTTGCTGCCCTCCTCACAGAAGTCATCCCTCACCACCTTGGCTGCCCTCTCTTTTTTTTTTTTGAGACTAGCTATTTTTGCCTGTGGAACCACAGGCTCACGTTGCCCGGGGTACCACAGACTCAAGCAATCCCCAGCCTCAGCTTCCCAGGTAGCTGGGATTACAGGCGCGCACCACCACGTCCAGCTGTTTTTTTGGAACTAGCTCTCGCTATGTTGCCCCAAGCGGGACTCGAACCGCAATCCCTGGTCCCTGCCATGGCTTCCTAGGCTGCTGCTTGCAGGCATCCGCCACCATGCCCGGCCTTTGGCTGCCCTCCCTTGTCACCTCCAAGCTGCATCTGTGTTAGTGGCTTCTTAAGCCTAAAACAGCTTTTTTCTGTGTCCCACCAGTGTCTTCACTCTCCTTCATTTCACCTCTACTTTCATAGTTCCTCCCTCTGTTTACCTCCCACTCACATCTTAACTCCTGCCTGGAGGGCTTCCACCCCCATCCCTCAACAAAGAACGTCACCCACAAGGTCACAGTGCCCTTCTGGGGCCAAACCCTCACGCCCTTGAAGTTCCTGTCCCACATGACCCCACCAACTAAACTCCTCCTACCCTGTGTGCATCCCCTCCCCTTGTCGGGCCTCCTCCAGCCCAGCCCCTGCCCATGCTGGCTTTCCTCAGATCTCTCCTCCCCATCACCTCGCTCTTCTTGGTGTGTCCACTGGTGCCACTACATGTACATCTCAACCTCCACCCTTTTCCCCTCTGACTCTGAATCATTTTGTTCAAGACATTTCTAAAATGAGCACACCTTCTTCTTCCCTAGCCCTTCAGCTCTTTATCACAGTTTCTGTTCTTTGGGTGGGAGCCCAGCCACTCAGATGGCCTCCCATGACTACCTTGCTCTTTGGTGGGGTCACCAGGCATCCAGGTTGGCCTAGAAACCTGCTCTGATCAGGGACAAGGAGGCTCTGGCAAGTCTCTCCTTGCCAAACCCATGGAGACGAGCTTGTAACCCAGGAGCCCACAGGCATAATCCCCAGGTGCTCTGGTTGCTGGGCACACAGAGCCAAGATGCTCCGGGAGGTGTGAGCTGCTTGGTGCCCGCCCTTCTGAGAGGGAAGTTGTGGTGGAGGCTGCTCTGGGGTCAGATGGCTACCCAGCAAATGTGAGGGCCAGGAGAATGACAGTGGTGATGCAGAACCCTGACCCCAAGCTAGGGTAAGATACCTTATCCTCAGGTCAGCCCTCCTTCCCCCGGCAACAGGACTCACACTTGGTTTCACCTCCATGCGGCTCCTCTGGCCTGGCCACCACTAGGGGGCTGAGCAGAACTGAGCACCACCTTGGGCTCCCAGAGCGGCTCAGGCCCCGCCGTGGAGAGTGGACGTGTGGGCGGCTGACTGACTATTCTTGAAGCCTAAGCTCTAGAGCAGTTTCTTTCTATTTGGAGCTGGTACTTGTTTGCGTTGTGGGGATTTCCAAGTCCTGCACATCATCATCGCCCCTTTTTTCTCCAAAGCAACTACCTCTCCAGCTAGGTTGGAGCCAGACCCAGACCTCCCCAAGTCTAGCCCTGGAAGGGATGTCCTTGTGCAGGGACAGCGGGCCCCTGCTGGCCCAGCTCTGTTTCATGGGATGGACACACCTTCCAAGGCTTTCCTTGTCTTGGTCCCCCTGCTACTGCTGATGGTGCAGACACAGGGTTCTTGGCCCAGATTCCTTCTCGTCTAGTGGAGATAAGTTAGATTTTCAAAAGATTGTGCTAAATGCAGAGGGAATTACGCATGGCATTTCTCAGAAAGCCACCAGCCTCCAGAACAGCCTCTGCTGGTATGACCCTCCCTACAGAGGCACCAGCTCCAGAAACTTCTGGTGCCCGCATCCAAGACGGCGAGGCCCCTCCATCCTCCCGCCTCTTCTACCTCCAGCCTCCCTTTCTCCTGACCTGGCAACTGGCTGTATCTCATGGGCCTAAGTAAATAATGACTGACAAGTCTGGCACAACCTTGACCTTGCACGTCACCTCAAGTAATAGGAGGGTGAGTCCTCACCTTGGCTCAGGCCCTGAAACATCCCACCTCCCATTCCTGAGCCTGGAACTTGGTGCCCCTGTTTGAAGCCCACGTTTTCACTGAGCTGAGCTAGTTGCCTGTACTTGTCTCCACCTGAGCTTGGCACATGGCTTTCCCTAAAAAGAACAGGAATCTCCTCCTTACAGTTTCCTTGTTTCAAACCTTTGCCCATCCTCTGATGCCAAGCACCAGCCTATAGTTGGTTTGAGCCCCATCACATGGCTCTAAGTCTGTGTACCCTAAGATGTAACTTGTACCCTACTTTATCTGCAGCTCTTCTGGGCCCCCCAATGTGTGAGGTTGCTGAGTGAGTGGGAGAGAGCCCTCCTCTAGGACTAGGGGTCACAGGGAGTAGCATGCGTAAAGTGTTGGTGAGAGTATGGAGTGTGGAGGTTGGTGTGGGTTGCGGTGGGTGGGGCAGAGTAGAGTGGTGGGCTCTACCGTAGCCTGTGATCCTGAGCCCACCCTCTGTGCTCACCCTCCATGTCTCCATACTATGTCTCCATAGTTCAGCTATCTATCTGCCCTCTCTCACTTGCTCCCCCTTTTTGCAAGGGTCCCTGGAACCTCTGTAGACCCTGGGTACCCATATCTGACTGCCTAGAACTTCTGCACTCCTCTTAGCTTCAGAGTGACCTCAGACAGATTGGGACCCCTGGAAACCCCATTACACAGCTTCCTGCCTAAGCTGGGCCTGAGAATGTAGGGTTGACAAGGAGACTGGGGTGATGGTTGGCCTCTGCCCCATGGCCCAGGCTGGCCTGTGTCTGCGAGTGTGCTCAAGAGCCTGTGTGTGCACAGGTGCCTGTCTATGGTCTTTGTGTGCTCACCTGTGTGCTCGTGTTCATGTTGGCATCTCCCCCCCCACCCCGCCCCGGGGAGCTGGCACGCAGATGCCTGTGTAACCTGTCTCTCTCCCATGTGTACACGGGCCTTTTCGGTGTGAGTGGTGAATGTGCTCACACGTGTGTGTCCTTTGCCTTTCCATTGCACGGAGTGTTAGTGTAGTATGTTAGTGTAGTATGCAGTATGTTGCACAGGTCCACATGGGCGTACTTGAGTTCGTGTGCTGAGATCGGGTGATTGGCGTGGTTGTGAGTAAGGATGGAACTGAATGGGGGTCAGCTTTCTGGAACAGCAACCTCAGAGAAAGCAAGAGGATCCAGTGGGCAGGGCAGAAGAGGCGGCCTCACCTGGCAATGAGGCTAATGCTGTGGGCCCCCAGCATCTCTGCCCTCTCCAGCTGGGCCTCTTGCCTGGGATTAATGCCAGCCATGGAGAAGAGGGTGTAATACTCCTTCCTTTATCCTCGGCACCCAGAGATAACAGCTGGGGAGATGACAGCTTTGTCTTCATGTGCTTGTCTTGTTGAGGGTTGAGGGGGTGGTTAGAGGTGTGTTGGGCTGGCGGAGGAAGAAAGTGGCGGGAAGCCATGGGGGTTGGATCTGGGTCTCATGTCCCCTACCCCATGGGCACCAGGGGGCACGCCTGCACCGGAAGAGCTGTGGTGCTGTCCCTGGACTCAGGCCTCCCCCTCCCGCTCCCCAGGCTGGCTGCAGGAGCTGGCCCGCCGACTGGAGACGCCCTACTACCTGGTGGGCCAGAGCCCAGCTGCAGGAAACAGCTCTGGCCAGAGTGACAACTGTAACAGCAGCAGCAGCAGCAGCAGCAGCAGCAATGAGGCCAACAGGACGGGGCTAGAGCTCCTGGGCGGCCCCTCACTGCGCAGCGCCTACATCACCTCCCTCTACTTCGCACTCAGCAGCCTCACCAGCGTGGGCTTTGGCAACGTGTCCGCCAACACGGACACCGAGAAGATCTTCTCCATCTGCACCATGCTCATCGGTGGTGAGGCCTGCCGCTGTCCCTGGCTCTGGGCCTGCTCCCAGACTTCTGGCCTCAGGTGGCCCCTCCCTGCCTACCTTCCCTAGAGCCCCAGTTCTTCCAGAGGCTCTGCCTTCAGGGGCGCAAGGAGTACAGGCTGGGCTGGGAAGCTGGTTCCAGGGCTGTGCCATGTCCAGGCCCTGTGTGCCTTCCCTGGGGGGGAGGGAGGGAGGGGAGCGGCGGGGAGAGGGCAAGGACAGATGCGTTCAGCATGGCGTTGGGCCCAGCCAGGCAGGTCCTGGAGGTGACCCTCTTGTCACCCTCCCAGCCCTGATGCACGCAGTGGTGTTTGGGAACGTGACGGCCATCATCCAGCGCATGTACGCCCGCCGCTTTCTGTACCACAGCCGCACCCGCGACCTGCGGGACTACATCCGCATCCACCGCATCCCCAAGCCCCTCAAGCAGCGCATGCTCGAGTACTTCCAGGCTACCTGGGCTGTGAACAACGGCATAGACACCACCGAGGTGCGCAGCCTCCCTGGCAGGTCCTGGCAGCTCTGCACACCAGGCTTAGAGTTCTCAGAAGTGGGCTGGGGGCAGGGCATGTAGGTTCGCCCCCCCCACCTCCCGCTTCCTCTCTGTCCTGGATGGACAGCAGCATGGGACAGAGCAGCCAAGAGGGCTCGAGTCCCTCTGCTCATGACAGCCAAGCCTGTGGCCTGGAGAGGGAAAGCGAGCTTGTTCCTGGTGAAGCGGGGTGGGGGAGGACCTGGGGGGTGGGAGGAGCAAAGTGATTGATAGGCAGGCAGAGATGACCTCTTGCTGGTTGTGCCCTGAGTGGTTGATGCTGTGCAGGGGGCCTCTCATGTCTTCCCGTGCTCCTGAGGCTTCCTCGGGGTGGAAAGGGCCAGGCTGAAGGCTGCTTCCCTTCTGCCACCCCAACCCCCCTCACCTGCTCGCCACCTTCAGCTGCTTCAGAGCCTCCCGGATGAGCTGCGAGCAGACATCGCCATGCACCTGCACAAAGAGGTCCTGCAGCTGCCCCTGTTCGAGGCGGCCAGCCGAGGCTGCCTGCGGGCACTGTCCCTGGCTCTGCGGCCCGCCTTCTGCACGCCTGGCGAGTACCTCATCCACCAAGGGGATGCTCTCCAGGCCCTCTACTTCGTCTGCTCCGGCTCCATGGAGGTGCTCAAGGGCGGCACTGTGCTTGCCATCCTAGGTGTGTGAGGATAGGGGAGACCACAGGGGTTTGTGGAGGGGGTGGGACCATGCCCCTCCCCCAAATCTGGATGAATCCCAGGGAGGCAACGTGGGCAAGCCCACCTGGGGAGAAACAGGCCGAATGGAGCCATGAGAAATGGAGCCCTGGGTAAAGCTGAGAAGCGACTCTGTGACCACAAGTTGGCAACACAAGGAGGTTGTGGACACGATCTCATAGGGTGGGGGAAAGGCAGTCTAGTTTCTGAGGGAACAGTGGGGGGAACAGCACTTCCTGTCTGTCAAGGAGGAAATGTAGACGCTGTAAATGGAAGTGCTAGAGGGAGCGGCCGGCCGGCATGGGGAAGGGAGGAATGGAAACTGTCCTGTGCTTCCTCCCTGCCCTGCTGGGCCCCTCAGAGAGGTGAGAGGCTAGGCCAGATCGCAGAGCATGCCAGACCAGATGAAGAACAGCCCGCTCTTGGTGTCTGAACATCCCCCCCCCCCCCAAGAAAGGTGAAGGTGAAGTCCCAGTTCCCTCCACAAAGGAGTGTTTGCAGGTGTGCTGACCCCGGGTTCTCAGCATGGCCGCCCTGTGCCCAGCCCTGCATAGGCTTTGTCCTAGGCAGCACCAGCAGCTGTTGTTATGGAAGGAGAGGGAGGCTACCAGGGGCCAATAAATTGGCATGTTGGACTGAGAACCTCTTCAGCCCAACTCTAAGCCCTATGTTCCCCATGCTGTGCTCGCAGGGTGCTCCAGCCTGGGGAGAGTTAGCTCACAGGGCACAATTTGGGGACAGATGGTCACCCACCGAAGGCTAAAGGAGGCTTATCTGAGTGGGATATTTGGGGTGCACGCCCCAGGGCTGTGTGTGTGGCTCTCAGCAGTGTCATGCCACAGCCGGAGGCACTGTGATCCGCTTGAGCAATGAACAGAGTGGCCTGTACACCTCAGATGGGGGTGGCACTCGGGCCACCATAGAGTCCTCATAAGGTTGAGAGCTTGCAGATGCTGTTTGGGCACAGCTAATGCCCTCGAGACTGAGGTTTGCCACTGACCCGGAGAACCCAGCCGACCAGATGCCAGGTGCCTACTGTGTGTCCCTCCTCCTAAGAGGATGTTCTTGCAACAGCGAACAGGAGGAAAGAAACCTCTGGGGGCTGGAGCCAAGGGGCGCAAGGCTCTTATGCACTGGTCTGCTATTCATGCACTTGGCTTCTGGGCCTTCTGCCAGGACTCTGAGATGGGAGAGTATGGCTAGAGACCCTTGAGAAATTGCGGAGGACTGGAGAGATTCGGAAGGACAAAAGGATTCTGAAGATCATACGCTGGTCAGTCCGGACCAAGACAGCGAGTGCACCACTAAACAGATGGCTTTCCACTCAGAGCTGAGGAAGCAGTGTGGCTGGGAGCTGGCATGGGTCCCGAGAGAGTATCTCCTTACTGACGCCAGGCACCAAGTCTCAGAATAGCCATGTTCGGTTTTAAGACAGAACCTCAGGAATGGCCACCAGCAGTGCCTCGGAGCCTTTTCTCCAGAATATCCCCAGCACAGAGACTTATGCCACCTTTGATCCATCCTGTCCCTGCCCAGTTGTTCCATATTAATTATTTCTTCTATTGACATGAGATCTTGGGATGCTCCCAGAAATGCTGGGTTCCCCAGCCCTCAGGATGACCTGGTTCTCCTCTGTCTTCACTCCCACCCCTGCCACCTGCCTCCTTACTCCAATACCCAGATGCTTCCTCCTGCTCTTGACAGCTGAGCATTTGCTGTGCTTGCAGCAGTGTCGATTCTGGCCCTTTCTGCTGTGTATGAAGTAATTACTAAACATGCGCAAAGCCAGTCGTGAAGGAGGAAGAAAGCAAGATGGAGAGTCGTGGCAGAGCCACGAGTACATTCTGGGGTTCGAGGCGCTGAGTGGGAGGTTCTGGCTGAGATGCCAGCTTGGAGGACAGTCTCTGGGCCCTGAGTCAAGTGGCACCAGCTCTTCTTGGTCCTATCCTGTTTCACATCTTTATCTCACCTTGTTGATATAGATAAGAATGCATACTGGTGACACATCAGGGAGTGCTCACTCGTCAGATGATCTCATTGAGTGACCAACATCTCTCAGAAGCAACCAGAAGGATGGCCTTTAACCAAGAAAACAAAACAAAATTTTTTTTTTTTTTGAGACTAGGTCTCGCTATTTTTGCGCGTGGAACCCCAGGCTCTCGTTGCCCGGGGTACCACAGACTCAAGCAATCCCCAGCCTCAGCTTCCCAGGTAGCTGGGATTACAGGGGCGCGCCACCAGGCCCAGCTATTTTTTGGGGACTAGGTCTCGCTACGTGCCCCCACGGGACTCGAACCGCGATCCCTGGCCCCGGCCATAGCTTCCTAGGCTGCCACCTACAGGCATGCGCCACCATGCCTGGCAAGAAAACAAAATTTAACAGCATTTCACTCACTATCTCAGTTTAAGTAAAAGTTCATCCAGTGGCCTCTTAGCTCAGCAGGAGCTGCTGGCAGCCAGAGGCAGGCAGGGTGGGGTGGCAGCACCTGTCTTCTTCCTTCAGGGTGAGGAAATGCTTTCTTTCTTTCTTTTTTTAAAATTCTGTGCTTTAATAGCAATGTGCTGATATTTCTACATCAGTTTTACAAATGTGCCACACTAATGTAGTGTTAAAAAAGAAATGGTTGGGGTGAGGGTGGTGGGGGTGGAGGAAATGCTTTCTAATGGTGTGTGCTTTCCCAGATTGCCCTGGGAAGGCAGTGGAGGCTCTCCTCAGCCTGGAAGGTGTGCCATCCCTGTTGGGAATGACCAACAGGTAACACTAGCTGGAAGGAAGGGAAGGAAGATTGGCTGTGCCAATCACCTACACTCATCACTCCTCACCACTGCCCCAATGGGAGACACCTATTTCATCGACGCTACAACTCACACTTGCTTCCTGCCGATGTAACATCTCTGAGATTGGGATGTGGAGTCTAATTGAGGGTCTTTTATAGCTGCTGTGTGGCTATCTCAGTCAGGTGGTGGGAAACTATTCATCTCACATGCTGGTGAGCTCAAGAAAGCTGCAGATTCAGCAAACATAGGCTCTTGGGTGCAGGGAGATGAAGTGCACCCACTGGTTGCCTGGCATTTTCCCTGTGCCACACGAGCTAGTGCCCACAGCTAGTGTCCTCATGCTGGGCATGCTCCACCTGAATCACCTGTGGGGCTCTTGGGGTCTCCAGTAAACACTCTGATGCTGTTGCTAAGGACAGCACCTATGAGCCTGACTTAACTTTCCCAGAGCATTCTGACCCACAGGCGGCCTGGGAACCCCTAGAATCGGGCCATTTAGTCTTCTAGAGCTAGAAGTCAAATGTTCAAGTGCAGTAGCTTGGATCTCAAGTGTCCTTGAGAACCTTGGTCACAGTGCATGAACTCAAGCTTGTCTGGGGAGCCAGGGAGGCAGGCAGGAGGGGGCAGTCAGAGCTGGGCCCCTTGGTTCCTTCCTGTCCTTCCTGTAAGACCCCTCTGTGGCAGCAGGAGGCAGCCCAGGTGGGGTGGAGGCTGGAAAGTCCCTCAGGCCATGAGGGAAGCTCAACAGCCTCCACCGGATGCCCCCTGTACCAGCTGAAGGTCGGGACTCTCTAACCGCCTCTTCCTTTCCCCAGGAAAGGGTGACCTGATTGGCTGTGAGCTGCCCCGCCGAGAGCAGGTGGTGAAGGCCAATGCTGATGTGAAGGGACTGACGTACTGCGTCCTGCAGTGTCTCCAGCTGGCCGGCCTGCACGAGAGCCTCGCCCTCTACCCCGAGTTTGCCCCACGCTTCAGCCGGGGGCTCCGAGGAGAGCTCAGCTACAACCTGGGTGCAGGTGGAGGCCATGCAGAGGTGAGGGTGCTGAGGGTGCACACGCATGGAAGGAACTGGGGATGCCAGGGGACCTGGTCGGTGGGCAGAGGCTGCGGTGTGTGGAGGGTCTGTGGCGACCTCTGCACACTCTCCCTGCCCCTTCACACCTCCAGTGGTCTTCTGAAGCCCAGCCAGACAGTCCTGGGCCACCTGTCAGGTTCTCTCTGGCCTATTTAGACAACCTGGCCCCATCCTGGCAAAGTCTTAGGTGTGGCAAACAGAGATCCTATAGATATGCGTGAAAGTTGGTGCTCGTGGGTCAGGGCCAGGCTTGGCACCAGCTTTCCTCCCTGAAGAGACTCCTATAGCTCCCCTTCTTTCTTCTTGGTGAAACAGGACTGCTCTGGGGCTTGTTTTTATTTTAAGTTTTCTGGCTTATGTCACTAAGTTTAAACCAGTTTTCAGTACTGTATTCTCTTGGGTATTTCATTTAGCCCGAGGAACCAAGGGAGGGGTGAAGAACACCTCCAAGGCTGGGTGATTTTATGGCAACATCAGAAACCCCCCCCCCCATCATACCCTCCTCCTCTGCAGGGTGGGAAATACTGGACATCCTGTTTAATGCAGACAGCTCCTTCCTTCTAGGGAGATGAGGCTGGGGTGGGTGTGAGGAGGGCACAATAGAGGCCATCCGTGCTGGTTCCCTGTCCCCCACTGTCCCCAGGCAGACACCAGTTCCTTGAGTGGTGACAACACCCTCATGTCCACGCTGGAAGAGAAGGAGACAGATGGGGAGCAAGGTCTCGCAGCCTCACCAGCCCCTGCAGACGAGCCCTCCAGCCCCCTGCTGTCTCCTGGCTGCACCTCTTCTTCCTCGGCTGCCAAGTTGCTATCCCCACATTCAACTGTGTCCAGGCCACGTCTAGGTCGCAGAGGGCGGCCAGGCAGGGCAGGGGCTTCACGGGCTGAGGCTGGCCCCTCTGCTCACCCGCGGAGCTTAGAGGGGCTGCAGCTGCCTCCCGTGCCATGGAATGTGCCCCCCGATCTGAGCCCCAGGTGAGCGGGCCCTGGGCCACTACACTTTGGCAGAGATGGTGGTGAGTGGGCTGTGACCCCAGGCAGGCACCCCATCCTGGGTACCCATCCTTCCACCCTAACCTCGCCCAGCCTGCCTGGTCCACACCTGCCTTCAGGAAGCCTTCTCTGACCTTCCCACCACCCTGCGTCCCCCCCCCCCCCGTTATGCCACGCATGGCCCTACCTGCCTCCAAACTGTCTTGCTTCGCCAACTCTTGCTTTTCCGTGTTGCTCAGGCTTTGCTCCCAGCGAAACCGCAAGCTCGTTTGTGCGTCACCTTTCTCTTGGGGCCCCAAGCCCCCTGGCCTGGCTCTGGCTTCTGCAGCCTCTGTGTGTGGACACGTGGGGCGTTACGTCCCGTGAAACACCATAGCAGCTGCCTGTTGATTGATTTGTTGCCCTGGCACCTGGGTCCACAGGGTAGTAGATGGCATTGAGGACGGCTGTGGTTCCGACCAGCCCAGGTTCTCTTTCCGCGTGGGGCAGTCTGGCCCGGAATGTAGCAGCAGCCCCTCCCCTGGACCAGGTACTGGGGCCCGGGCTTGGGGGGAGGTCAGTAGGGCAGTCCCTTTGCCCTGTGAACCTCAAGAACTGACGGCCTCCGACAGACTGGCAGGGCACTGACTGTCCGGAAGCCTCCTTGTCCTCACCTACCTGCACTCTTTGGGCAGGGAGCTTGGCAGTTAAGTCCAGCCCTTGGTGCTGTGGGTGAGGGATTTGGATCCTTGCTCTGCCAGCTCTCTGGCACTGTGACCTTAATTCTCATCCCAGTTTCCTATCGCTACAGTGATTGTTGCACCTATTAAATAAGATGTGACGAAGGCCCAGCACAGTGCCTGGCTTGCTGCAGGAACAGCAGGCTGGGGAAGCGGAAGTGGGCCAGGGCCAGGTCAGGCTGTCCTGAGAGGAGGCCAGGTACTTAGCTCCTAGGAGTGGCTGTGTTCCTGGAGGGCAGAGCAAGAGACAGGCACAGAGAACAGCTCCCTCGGGGGGAATGCCCAGGGCAGAGTGTCCACGGCTCCCCGCGGTCTGGGCAGAATTCAGCATCTTGGGTAAGGCTGGAAGTGGGTAAGGAAGTGGGTGTTCCTGATGACATCAGGCCCTGCCAGGCCACAGTGGTCTGTGTTAACTGGGACCAAGGTCTGGACCCTGTGCTGTCTCTTCTTGTGAGCCTGGGCTGGTAACCCCATCCTACTGTCCACAGAGAATGGTCTGCTCACTGTCCCCCTTGGGCCCAGCGAATCGAAGAGCACAGACACACTGGACAAGCTTCGGCAGGCGGTGGGTGAGGGGCAAGGTCTCGGAGGCAGGGAGGGAAGGGGCTATCGGGGCTGTCGCTACTCTGACCTCATCCTCCTCTCTCCCTGAAGGTGGTAGAGCTGTCTGAGCAGGTGCTGCAGATGCGGGAGGGGCTGCAGTCACTTCGCCAGGCTGTGCAGCTGGTCCTGGCACCCCATGGGGAGGGCCCCTGTCCTCGGGCATCTGGAGAGGGGCCATGCCCAACCAGTGGCTCTGGGCTCCTCCGGCCTCTTTGTGTGGACACTGGGGCAGCATCGTACTGCCTGCAACCCCCAACTGACTCTGTCTTGAGTGGAACCTGGCCCCATCCTCGTCCAGGGCCCTCTCCACTCATGGCACCCTGGCCCTGGGGTCCCCCAGCATCGCAGAGTTCCCCTTGGCCTCGAGCCACGACTTTCTGGACCTCCACCTCTGACTCAGAGCCCCCTGGCTCAGGAGATCCCTGTCCTGAGCCCAGCACCCCTGGCTCACCGCCTCCTGAAGGGGCTAGGACTGGGCCCCCGGAGCCCATGAACCAGGTCGAGGCTGCCAGTACTGGAGAGCCCCCGCCAGGGACAGCAGGCCTGGCCTTGGCCTGGGAACCCCATAGCCTGGAGATGGTGCTTATTGGCTGCCATGGCTCTGGCACAGTCCAGTGGACCCAGGAAGAAGGCACAGGGGTCTGACTGCCAGCCCCGGAACTCAGTGTTGCCAGACATGCTGCCATCTGCTGCTCTGCCCAGTCTTGGGGCAGATGGGCAGCAACTCCCCAGGACTCCAGACTGCCTGTTGGCTCAGGGCAGGGAGCTTGTGCACAGAGAAGGGCCTGACCCACAACTCACGAAAGGTCAGCAGGAATCTCAAGAGGGGGCCCTGGGCTTGGGATCTTCAGGCCCCGACTTTTGGGGCCCCTCCTCAGTCTGCTCCTCTGACCATGTGGTTTCCCTCTGCAGGCTGAGGACAGAGGCCTGAGGCCAAAGGGGGGTCCTGCCATCCACTGCATGCGCCCCCACCTCACTTGTCCCACATTTTTTATAGTAAAAAAACAAAACAATAAAGGAAACTACTTTGGAACTCAGTGCTTTTTATTTACAAAAGGAAAACCATAAAGAAAAGTCTGAAGCCGATCCACCGGAGACAAAAGGGCGAAAGTGGACGTCTATAGGAAGAGGGGAGGGTGGTCTGCAGGTCTGCAGAGCAGAGAGGGGGGGACTCTGGCTTGAAGGAAGCTGGACAGTCCCAGTAGCCAGGTTTCCCCAGGGCCAGCCCTGCCCTCCCATGAAGGCTCAGATCGGCGGACCAGCAGCTAGGTAGGTAGGCCTCTGCTTCCCACTCCAATTTTTCCAGTAGCTCAAGTTCCCAGCGCAAAGGGGCTGGAATGGCAGGGAAAACTGAGGCCAGAAAGAGTCTATGGGTCCTGTCACCACTCTTCACTGTGGTGTGATCTTGGCAGCCTCAGCCCTGATTAGGGCGATGAGATCCTGGTTAATGAGGAAGACGAACCGCAGGCTGGCGATCTGTGGGCAGGAAAATGGTGGCTCAGGACAGAGGTGGGCGGGGCCAGGCACCACCAGCCCTCATTCTGGCCTTTCCAGCTCACCTCCACCACAGAGTTGTTGCTGAGGCGCCACTTTGAGCCACACAGCACAGGTCGTCCGTCGATGTAGATGGGCCGCCGGCCCTCATTGGCAATGAAGAAGTCACCATTGTTCTTCAGCTTGATGACACCTGTGGAAGACAAAGGTGGGGGATGCTGGGATACAGAAGGGTCAGAAGACAGCCTGAGGTTCTCAAGCCCCCAGGTAACCTCTCTGCTTCCTGGGGACAGGCTAGAAGACACCGGGATTCCCAACAGGACAGTCTCACACTGCTTCCTGCTGGTACCTTGCTTCCGGGAGATCTTCCAGGCGGGACCCTCCAGGGACAGGTCCACGTCAATCTGGTTGTCCTTGGTTGCTCTGCCCAGGGTGATCTGGGGAAATGGGGCAGGTGAGGGCTGGGACCTGAGGAGGGGTCCACACAGGTCAGGAGAAGAGGAGAAATCAGGGACTTGATACAGAAAGGGCGGGGAAGAAAAGACTGTTGGAGGAGGACACCGAGGAAGGGAGGACGGGAAGGGATGGGACGGGGACCCGGATGGATGCGCCAGAAACGCCTTACTTCTCGCGAGCGCATCAGGTACCGCACCATGCGGCCCCGCAGCACGGCCAGTGTCTGGTTGTCGAAGTCTGGAGAGCTCATGCCTGGGGAAGAGGCAGGGTCAGAGAAAAGCCCACCCCTCAGTGCCACTGGACAATCAGTAACGAGCCAGCCCCAGGGCTACTGAGGGAAAGGAGTCAGCAGCCAGAGAAAGGGGGGTGCACCCAGCCAGGCACGCTCAGGTGGCTCAGGGGGTTGCAACCCTCCTGGTCACCTGGCCGCCTCACCTGTGATGCTATCTACTAGCACCTGCCACTTATGCAGCTCCTGTTCCAGCTGCCGAATCTCTCGCTTCTGGCGCCGGTCAGCCACCGTCAGCTCTAGGGTGAGGCAGGGTGGTAAGGACACCTGAAGGTCACTTGTACTGGTCCTCTTTGGTCCAGCAGGAGCTTCCACCCCTTCACCGTTCCTACTAGGGTACACTCACCATGTTCCAGGACCTCATCCCGCATATCCCTGGGGGGGGGGGGTAATGAAGAAGGAACAATCAGGCTCCCCTTCCAGGCCACCAGTCATCCCCATTAGGATGGCTTACTAAGGGATCCCTGAGCCCCAGCGGCTGGGTGGCCCAGGAAGCTGTTCCTCTGGCCTTGGCCTAACCTCCTTCCCTGGGAATGGGGTGGAAGCAGGGGTAAGGCACAACGGGAGAGGTATGGGGGTTGAGGGAGAACCCAGCAGAGCAACCAGGCGCCAACAGCGACAACTGGAGCAGAGTCAGGGCAGACTGCTTGCTACCTCAGGACAACAGGGCCTGGCGGCTAGGGGAGAACATGGCCTGGCCAGGTGCTCCAGCCACTCACTTGAGCTTACTGTCATCAATCAGGTCCTCTGCGTCAGAGAAGTTCAGTACTTGGTCCCCCTTGGGTAGTGGCTGCACTGAACAGAAAACAGGGAGGGTCAGCGCCGGAGCGCGTGCTCCAAGCTGGGAAGCAGATGGCTGCACTGAGAAGACACACTGTGAAGACTGAGTCCAGGTGCACCCGCATGCTGACGTCCATGAAAGTCAGCCCGATATAGTAATGGGGCGCAGGCCGGTCAGGCTGTACATTACTTTGGCATAAAGCGTTCAAGGGCTAGCAAGGGTGGAGGGCTACTGAGACGGGAACTCAAGCTGACTTTCTGTACAAGTTTTCAGTGTGGGGCCTCACCAGCCTTGAATGAGGAAGGCCTGCTGCACTGCTAGCTCCACTTTACAGATGTGGAGGCAGGAAGGAGGGTCACCCATGTGACTCTAGTTTAGGACAAAGCCAGGATTTCTTGACCCCAAATCCAAAAAGCTGCTTCTGCCACATAACAGACCCCCAGACATTTGCTACCATACTCGGTGAGGGACTACAAGGCACATACCAGTTAAGTCCCACTTAGAAAAGAGGGCTGGAGGGGAGCTACCCCAACCTAAACTGTGTTTTTCAAAATGTGGGTTCTGATGTGTTAAAAGGTCATGAAATTAATTTTTTTCCCCAAAGAAATGGAATAGAATACAGTGATTAAGGTATCAGAGTCTGTGAGAATAAATAGTTTCATGCAAGTTTTCTAGTTTAATTCTATCAAAATGTAAAAGTGGGTTAAGGCTCAAAGATCCAAGAACTTGGACCTTCATGCCAGCTGTCTCCAGGGCTACAATGTCTGTTCAGTAGCAGAGCCCTCAAGTTGGTAGCCAGGAAACTGTTGGTTGGGGACTCTGACAACACTGAGGTGTCCTCGCTGCCTGTCAGGAAGCTAAGCTGGGCTGCACAGGAATCGCAGGTGCTCCTCCACCACCACCCTGCCCTCTTAAGTCAGACAGAGTGGGGTGATGCGATCAGGGCACGCACTCCTACTGAGACCCTCTTCCTGACACTGCTGCCTGAAATTATACCCACTTAACAGTCAACTGATTTGACATCAACCAATGTCTACTCCCTGTTCCTAGAGACTCTCAGCACTGAGCAGCAAAGGAGGAATCAAACACCCACATAAGAGACCTTTAAAGAAAAACTGAAGCTATAGCAACAAATAGGTTTATAGAAAGTAACTTTCAAAATGGCCACATGTAAACCAGTTAAAGGAGTTAAAATAAACTTTATTCAGAGGCCAGTCTCTTACGGAAATTCTGTGAGAATCTGAGCCTAACAAAGAAGCAGTAGTTCAAAAGCTGCAGGATTAAAGATGCAAAATCAGAGATCCCAGGATAGATCGGGCCTCCCCCGACACACATATTTCCTAAAATCCTTATAGTAATATCTTAATAATCAGAAGCTGCAGGGCCCAGGGAATAGTGAAGGAAGTGACTAAAGCTTCGTTTTCAGACCTGTAAAACACTGCACAGAAGGTAAAGGCAACATGCAGGAAGTAATAGTACAGCATGAGGTACTACGACCCTGACCCCAATCTAACTGAGGCATTTAAACCAGACAGCTTTGCTAATATGTGTCATCAGAGATTCTGTTGAGGAATCAGAAAGCACTATGGCCTTTGGGGCAGGAGAAGGCAGATGGGCAGGACATGACTTCCCCCTGGGAATCGCTCCAAAGCAGACTGACAGCACTGAGTGCCTGGTGGGAGAGAGGCGGAAGGAACCGGAGGAGCAAACAGGGTCAAAAAATGTGCTATCTCTAGAGTGGGAAATAGGGGAGGGTGAGCAGCAAAGGGGACTTTCACATTTTACTCAGTTTTGAATGCTGTGCACAAACAAGTTAATGTATTTATGTAATGATAGAATGTCAAAGAAGAAAGCAAGAAGCAGCAGCACCCAACGGCAGACTTCTTCCTCAGGACTCCAGGCAATTTTGGCTTCTCTTACTGAGATGCAGCTACTTCTGCCCTCTGGAAGTGATTTTTATTGCAAATCAAGTAAGACACTAGGGGCTACCTGAGGGATCTGCTTCAGGGTAGCTGAGGGCAGCTGTGCCCAGATCCCTTCACATCACACACACACACCAGTTTTGTCAGCTCCTGGGCTAGTTACCTGTCTGGTCCTCCAGCAGGTAATACTGCTTCATGAGCTGCCAGTGCGTCTGCAGAGTCTTGGCAGTACGGGCCAGATAGAAGGCATCAGGGTGTCTATGCAGCAGGTCCTGGAAGGTCTCCAAGGTGGGCTGGCTGGCCTGGAGGGCAAGAAGCCTGAGGTTTTAGTCAGGGTTTTCTCATTCTCACCTCTACCTTATCATCCCTGCTCCCTATTCCAGTTCCCCTGGCAGCAGGAAGAAGTAACAGCTGCAGCTGCCAGGCTTGGCTCTTGTTGAAGTCCTGTCCACCGAAGCCCCTGCAGATGTGTGAGCACCTGCATGGGCAAGTTTCCAAGTGACAGAGCTTGCCCCCATCAGTGTTCTAGGTGGTCCAGCTCCTTTCCTGACCAGGTCCTCAACCTTATCACCCTCGGCCTTACCGATCCCACTTTGCTCAGCAGCTGTTCCTCTGTCTTGCTAAACAGGGCCTTACTCTGGATGGTGGCAATGGCCTCTGGGTGCAGCTGTCTCATGGCCTGGCAGGCCAGCCTGGGTGGAAAGTGGGGGGGTAGAGACAGAGGTCAGGGCAGAGGTCGTTAAGCAGTCTGGAGTCTCTGCTTCGTCCAAGCCTGCAGGCCTTTGAGACCCAGAACCAAGGATCTAAACAGGAAAAGCTCAGGGGTTTTGACAATGTTTGGTTACATGGGTTTGTCATGAACAATGAACAGACAACTCAGGAAATAAGTTTCTGGGTTCAACCCCATGAAGAGACGCAAAGGAACAGTCCCTTAGAGACTCAGGCCAGAGGGAGATCCTGAAAACAGCTGTTGCTCCACTGTCCCCCCTCTCAGATCTTCCTCCTTACTTGACCAGAGCTGCTACCCACTAGCCACTGACTACCTCCCCCTGTCCAAGCTGGGTTCATGCCATTTCCTGGGCTATCAGGGCTATGGCTAGAGCTTAAGTGGTGCCAGGGGCTGTGGATTAGAAGACAGGTGTTAAGCATCCAAACTCTGATGGTAAAAGAAGTGAGTGAGGAGAAAGTGCGTGTGCTGTCTGTGAGTACAGGTTCATTGGGCACACAGGCTGTTGGACTGCAAGTAGTCTTAGTATTCTTTCTTCTTATGGAGAAAGAAATTGTGGGAGTCGATGCAGAGAGGCTGAGAGGTGACCTCCCAAAAGAATGTACACAGTGATGGAACCAAGACTCCTGTCACTCATTCAGGTATTTTCTCCCATGCTACTTCTTGGCTTCCAGATGACTTTATTTCTGGTATGAAGCCAGGATTAGCAAGGCTGGCACCAAGGAAGAGTTTTTCTGTGAAGCCTAATAGGTCTTAATGTTATCCTAAGATGCAAGGCCCCAGGAACCCTTTGCCTGGACCCCTCCTTTGGACCCTTGTACAATTCTCCCTGCTCCAGTAGCCAAATCCCAGGCTCCTCAGTACCTCCTAGCTGTTGGCAGCAGGCACACTCACTTGGAGATGACAGGATCGTACAGCAGAGCGTACCAGCGCTCCTGGACTTCACGAAGGGTGAAGCGGCAGCTGAACTTCACACCCAGGTGGACAGATGTTAGATCATTGGTCTGCAAGGTTCCACAGGGATTTGGTCCAGTCTTATAGTCAAGAAGAACCCTTCCTCTGCCACCCACAGGTCCCACTGGCCCAAATGGGGGGGGGGCAGGAGTATTGCAAATTAGAGGATGGGGGAGGGAAGAGACACAAAACCTGTAGCACAGCATTGATGAGCAGGAGGTCATCTGCGGGCTTCCAGCGGCCCAGATCCTTGGTCACTTGAAGTGGCTGTTTGCTTTTCTTCACACGTTTGGTGAGTCCAGGGGCTGGGGCTGGACTCGGGGGCACAGGTGTGGTGGGGGCCTTAGACACCTGTGCACAAGACAGAAACGGAGTGAGTTCAAAGACAGCATCAGACAGCAGAGGCTTCAGGTCCTGAGCATTATGGACTGAGTGGCAGCTCCAGCCCAACCCAGTGACAAGCAGCACAAGCAGAAGCTCAGCTTTCTAATACCTGCCCCTCCCCCCCACCACCCCCACCACAATCACTCTACATCGTCCTTGGCCAGATGGGGTCTACTTTTTGCTGGTGGCACCCCCAACTGGAGTGTAGGGTGGGTGGGGAGGATACCAGGAAAACACTCTTGCTGGTACAGTGTCTGGGGCCAGAGCAATGCCACCTGGGGGTTATTTTTACACCCAGCAATGCTGGGAACAGGCTGTCTGCTCCCAGAATAGATGCAAGCTCCATGCCTCCCACACAGAATGTGATACAGGATGCACTGACAGGGTAGGGGGTGCAGCAAGAAAAGGGAGAGTAGGGAAAGAAGGGTTCCCATGAGAGAGGCATCTGAGGTTGGGGCTGGGGCAGCTTGGTCCTCTCACAAGTCTCGCATACAGAGCACCTGCCAGCTGGTAACTGCAGTGGGGAAGGGAAGCACGGAATCGATCACTGGCTCCCACCCCTCAGTTCCCAGTCACTCACCTTCTTTTTCTCACTGGAGGAGGGTTCACTCCCTGAACAGCGCCCTGGTTCCACTCCACTGGCTCCCTTTGCCCGGGTAGAGGACTTAGCCAGGCTGCTCTCCACCAGTTCATCGTCAAACTTCTTCCTTTTGATGAATCTGTGACGAACACAACCCAGCGAGCACTCCTTGCCCCCTCCCTAGTACCCACTCACACGTGTACCCAACCTCCAAAAGAACAGTTCTCAGCAGGGTGCTAAGTGCTCTCAGAGGCTCAGTGGATGGGACACCGAACTGCTATACTCCACCCTCTGACATAAGAGTATTATCACACCACAAAGATCTCACTAAGATTGCCCTCTCTTGCCCTCAGTCCCACAGGGAAAGGTTCAGTAGGGGCAAGAAAAAGCACAAGGTTCTGCCAATGTTTAGGCCAGAGGGGATCGAGAAGCTGCTTCCTACAGGGGTGAAGAGATACAGCATCTATTACCCCTGCCCAGTGTCTGACTCTCCACACCCCTACTACCTTGAGGAGCTTCTCCGCTTAGGGATGGTACCCAAGGCCTGGGAGGAGGCCCGTTTCTGCCCTGCCAGCGATTCCTCATCCTCTGAGCGGCTGGCGGTGCCCGATGCCATCAGAGATGACTCTAGCAGCCCCTGAGAATCTAGAAAAAAGAAACTGTCAACTCAGGCTTCCCAAGTTTCTAGCAGAGCCCAGAGCCTCTGTGCATGGGATCTTTCCTAAGTTCCCTTCCCCATCATGATCTCTTCCCTGCTTCCTTGACAAAGTTTTAAGGTGGGAGTTTCTTGACCATTCAGCTCCCATCTAGGCTCAGACCTTCCATACTGGGGACAACCGTTCCCCTGCCATCAAAATGAAGTGATGCCAAAGTGTGGCAGCTCAACAGCAAGATAGTCAGTTGTGGCCTCTGCTGGGAGGTACAAGGGTAATGCTGGCCCAGGGGAAGGTGGCAATGCCCAGCTAGGATCAAAAGACACATGTGCCAGCATGGGGTGGAATCAGTAGATGCTCAACATCTGAGTGTTTGGGGAGCAGGCCCGACCTCATACTACCTTTGTCCATCCTCTTACAATTCCAAAACCACAGGTTCCAAACCACAGGGCTAGGAAGAAGGGTCCCACAGGCTCATCCAAGGATTCTGACCAGGAGGACTTGGAGGCTGAGAGGAGATTCTGCAAAGGAGAAATGAGGTTCCCTGAGGCTCAGGATTCCAACTGGTCAGCCTGACCGCCTTATACTGGAATAGATCCCCAAGGTCCCATAACTAAGGAAGACATAGGACAAAAAAGACACAGGCTCCATCCTACCAACGTGACCCTGACAAACCATAGCCTTTTAAAGATCGCTGACATCTTTGAGAATAAGATCAAACTTTGGGATTCCAGGAAAATGAACAGACACATGCTATTTTAGGAGATGCAGTGACCTCGCTAATTCCATTCACAGCCCCTAAGTTAGGGGCCTTCACTGTAAACTAACAAAAATAAGAGACTCTTAGCTCATTTTTTTCCTTTTGTCAGCTACTGGCTCAGCAGCACCAACACCCCTTCTCCCGGGCAAAGTAGAGAAAATGAAAGGGAGACGAACTCTAGCTAGTCCATCTTGTTTTTTCACACTTGCAGCTTAAGCTGAAGAATCTGTGGGTGGCAGCTCGTGGAAACTACAATTTGCAGTTTGGGAACTGCGCGAATATCAACTGCCTGGGGGGCGGGGGGCGCTCTTATTCCCGGGAGAACTCAAATACTGAGACTCTGGGGGCGCGTCCCGAGACGGATCCCTTTTGCCCTGGGCTGCTCGCAGGCATTCAGGTCCTGTCTCAGGTAAGCGAGCATGCCGCTCCCCAGAACACTGCTAGGAATTTCGACAGGTGGAGACAGGGCGAAGCCGCCCGATTCGGGAAGCAGAGGCAGGGTCTGTAGCGCCTTCCTTCCCGGCCCTCTGCCCTTCATCGCCCCGAACGCACACCCATGGAGGGGGATTAGTCCACATCTGTTTTAGGGGCTCGAAATAGGAATAATGATGTAATCCTGCAACTCGAAGGCAAAACACTGAGTCACATGCTCTTGCAGGCTTCATTTAAGCCGAAAGGGCTGACGACGGCGGAAAGTGGGGTGGGGGACGCCAACCCTCAGGCTAATTTCTCACCCCACCTCCAACAAGTAACCTTTGCGCATGCGTAACACCTCGGCCCAGATTCTGGCCCGGTACGGCCCACGCATGCGCAGATTTCCGGGGTGCTCCCAGGGCGGGGCCCTATACCTGCGGGGCGTCGTCCCCGGTGGCATTCCGGGATATTCCATTTCACCCCCAACTCCGTTCAAGAACCCTCAGAGGCGAACCGCGAGGTCTCACCATTCCTGGACTGCCAGCTCCAACAATTTTTCCGCGGCGACGGCAGCAGCCGCAGGGCCAAACCCGGCTTCCGTGAGGTACGTCTACTTCCGGGTCTACGAACTAGGGGCCGCGCAATCCCTTCCGGTTCGCCCGGGAACGTGAGTGAAAGGGGTGTGGCTATAGCATCATAGGTGTCTCTATTTGACTAATAACCGGAATTAAAGGCTTTCCCAGCGGGACAACATCTAGGAAACAGCAGGAATCTTAGGCCCCAGAGTGGTTGCTCGGTTGGAGGGAGTGAGGCGGGATAGGATAAGGGGAGAGACCCTGGGGTGCGCGGGGAGGCGACGCGGGGAGGGGCGGCCGCGCGAAGGTGGGGCCCGGCAACCGGCTGTATGACTGTTTCGCAATTCTGGCATGCTGGATAGAGCCAGTAGTGTAGCATTCGATTCTACCAACGGTTTTAGAGAAACGTATCAAACCCTTGACGGGTAGATGATGTTGGGGAGCTTGCTGCTAGCCAGAAAGATTTGGTACTGAAGGAGCAAGGGAGGTGGATGTCTAAGGAGCAGACGGAGGGTCGTGGGCCACATCCTTAGCAGGTAGAGGCTCTGGGAGCAGGATCTGGTGTCTTATTTGATCTTGTCAGTTCGACCACACCTGAACTGTGGGAGCTGTTGGGGGCCCCAGGAGCTAAGAGAGAAGGTCCATGGAATCACTTTCAGAGGAGGTGCCCTGGATGGGATCTTGGTTTGGAGAACAAGTTTGCTGGAAAAGGTGGGAGTTGGGGCCACGAGAGCTGCTTTGGGAAACCAAAAAGGCTATCTTCTATAAGAGGGTTTCTATTTTATGTTTCTTTGGAGGATCAGAAAATTGTCGTAGGCGGGAGAGACACATACTGCCCCTCAAAATTCGGGAGATCCAGTTCCAAAACCGTGCAGCTTTTGGGGCTGTCCCTTGAATGGATAGTTCAAGCACAGAACACCTGATCATGGCCCAGGGGCTCAGGAGCCGATATAAGATGACCTAGTCAGAGGAGACAACATAGCTCCAAAGCAAAAAGGAATTTGGTGAGCTTGAGGAGTTCCAGAAGGGAGTCCAAGATGGCTGGAGGAGGGTGATTAAGAAAAAGAAGTAGAACACAGGTCACCAGCGGCAGATCACTTTAGCTCTGGTAGTTCTTGGTTTGGATTTTGGCCTTTATTCTTATGCATGGGAAAGTTCCTTAAGAAATACAAACACACCCCTTCAGTGATATTTTATTTTTTAAATGATTCCTCTGACTGCTTGAGTTTGTAGTGGGTAAAAAAGGAAGCAGAGAAATCGGATAAGAGACTGTTTAATACAGGTGAGAGGTAAACCCAGCTGGTTTAGCTGTGTTGTGAGGATAATGAAAATAAAAGAAAGACTGATGTATATTTTGGAGGGTTTACTCATAGAACTATGGATTGACTGATGTAGGATGTACAGGAAAGGAAAAGATGAGACAATTTTAACTTGAGAAACTGGGTGGGTGCTTGAACTCCCCCTTTAGAATATATCCAGAAACTGAATCTAATTTGCTAGCTCCTCCACTGTTTCTTCTTTCAAGTTGCCATTTTCTATCTTCTCTCACCTGGACTATGGCAAGAGCTTCCTAACTGGTCTCCTGGCTTTCAACTTTGCCATCTCCTCACCTCCCCCAATGTTTTCACAATAGCTAGGGTATGCCTAGTAAAATGGAAATTCATTCATGTCAAGTTACTGTTCAAAATCCTCCATCTTATCAGCAAAAATCAACTGAATGCAAACAGTGAATTGAAAGAAATTTTTTAAAATCCCATTTATAGTCACACACACAAAAAATGAAGTACTGGGGGTAAACTTAACAAAGAAGGTGAAGGACCTATGTGTTGAAAACTGTAAAGACATAAAAATAGAAAGACATGACATGAATTAGAAGGATAAACCATTAAAAATGGCCATATTACCTATAGCAATTTACAGGTTGAGTGCAATTCCTTTTCTCAAGGAAACAGAAAAATTGTAAAATCTGTGTGAAAACACAAAAAACCCAAATAGCCAAAGTCATTCTGAGCTTTTGAGAGAAGAGAAAAATGGAGGTATCATATTTCCTGACTTGAAGCTATACTACACAGCATAGTTAGTAAAACACTATGGTATTGGAATGAACACAGAAACTCAGACCAATGGAATAGAGCCCCAAAGTAAATTTACACAGTTAATTTTTGACAAAGTTGCCATAACTATACAATGGTGATAGGAAAGCTTTAACAAATGGTACTGGGGACATGGATAGCCACATGCCAAAAAATTGAACTATTTCCATAGCAAGTCATATGCAAAAACTTATTCAAAATGCATTAAAATTTGGATATAAGAACTGAAACCATAAAATACTTAAAATGGGATACACTATAGGATACCAACTGCAAAGATATGCATTTGGGGATACAGCCCCAATGGTAAGAGAAGCAAAAGCAAAAATAAGCAAGTGGGAATACATCAAACTAAAATCTTGTACCTCAAAAGAAACCACAACACCAAAAAGGCAACTTATAGGCTGGGAGAAGATACTTGCCCATCACATTTTGAAATTTTGGAAAGGGCAAGTTAGAGAAGCAAGGAACGAAGTCAGAGAGGTAATTTGGAAGTAGGGGCTAATTTCCAAAATACTTACACAATCCAAATGACAACAACAACAAAAACACAAAAATGAGTAACATAGCTAAATACTTTCCTGAAGAAGACATTCATATGGGCACATGAAAGATTGTTTACAAGGGCAATGCAAATCAAAACCATGAGATACTACCTCACTCCAATGTGTATATCCTGTATCAAAAAAGACTGAAAACAACAAATGTTGGCAAGGATGTGGAGAAAAAGGAACTCTCACCCACTGTTGATGAGAATACCAGTTGTTCCTCTGGAACATGGTACAAAGGTAATAAAAAAGAACATCCCATATGATCCAGCAATACTTCTACTAGGTATTTACCCAAAGAATATGAAAACAAGAATATGAAAAGCCTTACATACTTGTATGCTCATAGCAGTACTTTCTACAACTGTCAAATCATAGAACCAACGTAAGTGCCCAACAACAAAGACTGAATAAAGAAGTTGTGGAATGTATACTCAATGGAATTCTACCTAGCTATTTAAAAAGATGAAATAGGGCCGTTTAAGACAAAGTGGATGGACCTTGAGGTGATTATACTGAGTGAAGTAAGTTTAAAAGTGGAAGACATATCAGATGGTTTCACTTCTGTGGAATACAAATAATTAAAAAAGCATTGGCAAAGCACAACAAAACAACACTTAGACTTAGTGAAAAATATGCTGGTTATCAAGGGACTGGGGGAGGGAGGAAAGGTTAAGAAGAAGAGCATAGGGTTTTGGCAAGGGAGGTCTGGTGGAGGGTGAGTGAACGTGTACATTGGAGGAGTGAAAATGCAATCCCAAAATTATACAGACATGTAAATAACTGACTAATACATAATAATAGAAAGTACTTTGTTGATAAAAATTACTTTTAAAAAATCATCTTCCTAAAAAAAATTATCTTCCTTGGAATAGAAACCCCTGTTACCTCTCTGACTCCATCTCCTGTTTCTCTAACTTGCCCTTTCCAAAATTTCAGTCCCCATTCCCTGAATTTTCTACCTCCCTACTTTGTTTACTCCTTAGCCCTTACTGTCTAATGTCATTTTCCCATTTACTCTGTGTTTCCCAGTAGAATGACGCTTTCTGAAAGCAAGAGTTTTTGTCTAGTTTCTTCACTGCTATCGTCGGTGCTTACTAATAGATATGTGTATTAAATGTACTGAAAAGAAGTATATGGGAGATACCTTTTTGATTGGGTGTGGAAACAAAGATGTGGTAGATGTTTGAGATGTCTTGAGGTGTCTTGAAGCTATTGAGAGGTGGACACATTAACCCAGTCAGGGAAGAGGCCTGAATTGGACATTTAAATTAGAATCATTATTATAAAGATCTGGATGCCAGTGTGTTGGGAGACAGTAGATAGCAAATGAGGAAGGAAGGGCCAAGACCAATGTCTGGGGCACTGCAACATTTAAGGTCAGGCCAAGGAGGAGCCAGTAAAGAGGCAAAGTGTGAGTAAAGGTAGTAATGGCACCAATCAGTCAACCTCCAATTAACCACTCCTGGTCCAGAGTAGTCTTTCAAAGTCCAGCTCCCCCTGGGATAGACAGGACTTACAATAAAGACCATATCATGGTTTCTCTTGGATCTTGCTCAGCTGTGTAGGCCCCCAGACTCCATCTTCTAAGGGCTAGAACAAGGAGGTTAAGAACATATGCTGTGGGAAAAAAAAAATATATATATATATAATATACACACACATATATGTGCAATCAAATTAAAGAAAAATAAATAACATGCTGTGGTGTCACATTGTCTGATTTGAAACTTGAGCTTTGTCACCTACTTGTTTGTGACCTTGACCTTAAGCAAGTTATGTTTCTGTGCTTTGGTTTCATCATCTGTGAGGAAAAAATTATAAACCCACTTCATAGGATAGTTCTGAGGAGTAAATCATTAAGCCAATATGTAGTATACAGCAATGTAGTATACAGCAATGTTCAAAATTGTTAGTTGGTGTTCCTAGGCCTTAGATCTCAATGTCTCCTGCCAGGTCATCAAGTCTGGGACAATAGATTTTGACAGCACAGCTTCTTCTGTTCCTGTACTCTAGAGCAGGACCAGTTTCCCTCTTACCTAAAGATGTTACCTTCTGGGAGTCCAGTCAAGAAAACAGAATCTGTTTGATTTTGGCTCAGCTATCTATATATATATTTATAGTTTAAGTTTAATAAGGCTGTTAGTTGCTATAAAACTACCTTTGGATTCACTATTTATTTTAAGTCATCATATACTCTACTTGATATCTGTGTATTTTTTTCTCAAAGAGAGATCATCTGCAAAAGAAGATGGTCTCATACAAAGATTGAAACCTTTTGAAATATCAATTCCTAGGATGGAGAATCAGACAGACTTTATGAAACATCCAACTTCTTCAACAGAATAAAATTTATACATCTCAGTCTACAAGTTAGAATCTAAGAGAACAAATTATTCCCATTAAAATTAGGTACTTGACAAGGATGACCCCTGTGACTATTTTTATTTAACACTGCTTTAAAAGTGCTAGTCTAATTATGCAAGAGAAAGGAATGAGATACAAAACAACTGGAAAAGGAGGTAAAAATTACCATTATTTATGATATGATATAACCTACCTAGAAAATCCAAGGACGTCTGTTGAATACAGCCAAGACATTTTCACAAAATAGATACAGAATATTATATAAAAAATCCAATTAACACCCAATTAGGAAGTATAGAAAAATAAAATACATCATTACTATGACAATACCAAAGTAAACAATAGCAATAGTAATTTAACAAATGTGCTAGAGCTAGGTATTCAAAACTAAAGTCCTATCAAAAGAACCTTGAAAAAAATAGAAAAGCATATTTTCTCTACTTTGGGTTAGAAAAATTCACTATCATAAGGATGTCAGTGCTCCACAAATTAATCTATACATTTAACATGGTTTAATAAAAATGTCAGTAGACTACATAACCTGAATATAAAGTCTGTATGAAAATTTTGCACCAGGAATAACCATGAGCACTTAGAAAGGGAAAGTTAAAGAGAGTGGTCTACCTCTACTTGATGGTAAACCATTAGAAGCCACAATTAATTAAAATAGTAAAATTCAAGTGGCAATAGTACATGTATAAGCTATTTGATCAAGAGAGCAAATTAGGGCACCCAGAAATGAACCCAAGATATTTAATTGTTTTAGTATGTGATAAATATGGTGTTATCTATAAGTAGGGGAAAAGATGAATTCTTATAAGAAGTATTGAGACAACCATGTTGCCACCTGAAAATAATGTGTTATTTCTACTTAAGTCCTTACCCTAAAAGAAATCCTTATGAGTCAATTGTGTTTAAATAAATGTAAAATAGTAAAAGCATAAATTTATAATGTCATAGTGGAGAAAGTACTTTTCAGAATAGCATATTTCTCAAAGCATAAAAAAGATATTGTCAATATTAAAAAAATCTATAACTTTTGTGAAAGACACCATAAACAAAGACAAATGATAAACTGAAAAATTTGCAACTCATCGACAAAGTGCCTAATTTGCTTAATATATACAAAATCCCTTCAAATCAATATGAAAAAGAATAAAAATCCATAGGAAAATGGAATGGTTAACATAAAAGGAAAGATAAATGTTTCTTAGACACAAGAAAAAATTCAATCTCACAAGAAAATTGAAACTATATTTAGATGTCATTTTTCACGTATACACTGACAAAAAATCCAAATGTTTGATAATATACCCTTGACATGGTTGTGAGAAAATAAACCCTTTTATTTGTTGGTAGAGCTGTAAGTTATCAATGCTTGTCAAAATTACATAGATATATAATTTCTGGTCTAACGTACTGGCACACATAATACTCTATGCAAAGTTCTCAACTGTAGCATTGCTTATAGTAGCAAAACTTTACAAACAGCCCAAACATCTAAACTGGTCCATCCCTACAATGGTGTATCATAAGCCAGGGTGAAGAGCTATCACACAAAATCTATATAATGGGTCATAATTAAACTCATGAAGAGCCACTGAAGAATTTTTAGGCATGTGTGTGGTATGTGATGTAGTTTTTTTAAAAGATCTCTGACCTAGTGTGGAGCTGAGATTGAAAGAGTGAAACTAGAGACTGATCAGTTAGTGGCCTAAATTAGTGTGGTCGTGAAGAAAGACACACCTGATGTAGACTGGTTGGAATTTGATGCTAGATGGCATGTAGATGTGCAAGAGACAGGCACTGTTTCCACCCTGGTTTCTGACTTGGGCAGTAGGTGGAGAATGAAGGTTAAGCATCATGAGAGAGGGAGCACAAGTGGAAAAGTAGCCCTGGGCAATGGTGTCCCGTGCACCTCTTGTTTCAATGGTGTTTGAGCTGAACAGGCGTCTGTCATGTCAGCCTCCAGCCACTCTCCAACCTTTTATCCAGCTACAACGTGTGGAACCCTCTTCTCTGCAATCTTCTTCCTCTGGGACTAATCAAAATTGTCTTTTAGGTTTAGCTCCTTATTGCCTACAACCATGAAGCTACCAGATCCATCGGAATTATTCCAGGGAGGTGGAGGCGAGACAACCACCCTGTCTACCTGTGTCTGCGAGCCTACTAAATCTGCGGGCTTCTACCTAGAGTGATGATGTGGCTCCGCAAGGCGTGGGTCACTTCTGAGAGATGACCTAGGGAAGGAAGGGCTTGCTGTGTGGCTCTTGCAAAACCAATGAGGCGGGAGTGCCCATTTTCAGGAGATGCAATAGCTATCATAAACAGAGTGGTATAAAACCCTGAAAGCCTTGGAAGCAGCCATGGTCCTGGACAAGAGTCTTTTGGATTTGCCCTGGGTGCTGCCCAGGCAGACGACCATCTCTGTGACTTCCTGGAGAGCAGTTTCCCAGATGAGGATGTGAAACTCTTCAAGAAGATAGGCAACCACCTGACTAACCTCTGCAGACTGACCAGCCCCCAGACTGGGCTAGGTGACCTCCTCTTGGAAAGACTCACCCTCAAGCACAACTGAAGTCCCCTTTGAGGGGCCCAGGTGTCACCCCCTGGTGTCAAGAGCTTCTGCCAGAGGCTCTGTGCAGCAACTAGATGGCTTTTTAACTATCCTGTAGCCCTCTCCCAAGCTGTGGACCAAATGAAAACAAAGCCTTTTGCAGGGGGAAATAAAAAAGGCGGAGGAGGAGGAGGAGGAGGAGGAGAAAGAGGAGGAGGAGGAGGAGGAGGAAAAAAGCAGGTTTGGGTGGGAAGGAGAGATGATACGTTTCATGTGGATGCACTGAGTTGGCAGTGTCAGTAGGGAACAAATTGAGATATTCTGCGACTCAGGAGAGAGATAGGAATTAGGGATAGACTTGGAAATCATCATCACTTAGCTGATATTTGAAGCCATATGAGGAAGATGAAGTCATCTTATACTCTGTGGCATCAAGAGAAAAGGGAGTCTAGGCTCTGGCTGGATTCTGAGGTCACATGCAGAAGATAATGAGCTCTTAAAGAGTACCAGAGGAGGGGCGGGGGGAGCACATGGGAGGAAAACTAAGTATCATATAACAAAAATCAAGCCATCTGTGGGAGCATTTTAGTGATCTTTCACTCAAGTGTAGTATCCTTCAGGACATTAATAGCACCTTTCCCCCTGTCTGCTCCATCTCTACCTTCCATCAACACAAGGTTTTTCCTTCATTTTTGATTCCCACTTTGACCTCACTTTACCTATTCTATCTTCTTCATATTGCCACAACTACCTTGGCCTTCAAACCATTCTACACCCAGTCTGATCCCAGCCTGGCTTCTAGTAATTGAGCTTCAAACAAACTGGCCTCTTTGTGTTCCATAAACATGACCTATGTGATGTTATCATAAGTGATGTTATATTCCCTTGGACTATGCCAGGCACGGTGGTACATGCCTGTAAGCAGCAGCCTAAGAAGCCGTGGTGGGTACTGGGGATCACGGTTAGAGTGCCACCGGGGCAACGTAGCAAGACATAGTTCCAAAAAATTAGCTGGGCGTGGTGGTGCATGCCTGTAATCCCAACTACCTGGGAAGCTGAGGATGGGGATTGTTTGAGTCTGTGGTACCCCGGGCAATGTGACCTGTGGTTCCACAGGCAAAAATAGCGAGACCTAGTCTAAAAAAAAAAAAAAAATATATATATATATATATATATATATATATATATGTATATATTTATTCCCTTGGACTCTCCTGGACTCCCCCATCCCTCCTGACTATGGCAGTGCTACCCATTCTTCAACATTCTCTTAAAATCTCATTTAGATCTCAAGGCTGTTGTAGATCCTCATGGCAGTGGAACATCTTCCATTTTACTTTGCACTTGCATTGCATCAGTTGCCCTGTACTATGTTTGTTACATATGCTAGCTTCCCACTATTTTGCTGTACCTGTCTGCACACTGAAGTATGAAGAGGGATTGTATCTCAATGTCATCATTCCATAGCTAGCAGTCAGCATAGTGAACTCAGTAACTACTGGCTGGCTGGATGATGGATGGAAAATCCTTGGGAATACAGGGACCTACTTATATATTCTTAATTGAATTAAATAAGATACATAGAATTTACCATCTTAGCCACTTTTAAGCATACAGTTTAGTGGTATTAAATACATTCACATTGTGGTGTAGCCATCACCACCATCCAGCCTCAAAACTTCTCATTTTGTAAATCTGAAACACTGTACCTTTTACATGGTAACCCCCTTGCCCCATATCCCTGGGAACCACCATTATACTTTCTGTCTGTATGACTATTCTACCTCCTATAAAGGGAATCATGTTATTTCTCCTTTGTGGGTGGCTTATTTTGCTAAGCACAGTATCTTCAAAGTCATCAGATTGTAGTATATTGCTGAAGTTCCCTTTCTTCTGATGCATTGTTTGTGTAGAGAAATCTATTGATTTTGTGTACTTATTTTGTATTGTGACACTTCACTGTATTCATTTATTTTTTCTAGTATGGTAACCCTATTTTCAGTTTTTTTGAGGTGCCTCTTTACTGTTTTTCACAGCAACTGTACCATTTTGTGTTCCCACCAACAGTGTACAAAGGTTCCTTCCAATTTTCCCCACATTATGGCCTACACTTATTTATTTTTTAAATTTTTGATAGAAGCCATCCTAGTGAGTGTGAGATCGTATTTCATTGTAGTTTCGATTTGCATTTTCCTCATGACACAAGTGATGCTGAGTGTCTTTTTTTATGTGCCTATTGCCCTTTCTTGTACAATAGGTCCTCACTTCGCATCATCAGTAGGCGCTTAGAACTGAGACTTTAAGTGAAACTATGAAAACAGGTCCTTTAATAGCATTGTTTATTTAGTTCAACATTGGCCAGGATTGTTTTTTCTCATTGAAATTATAATACCATGTTGAATGAAATCATGTTATTTAAGAATCTGCTGTATCTTCTTGGAGGAATATCTCTTCAAGTGCTTTACGTATTTTTTAATCAGATTGTCCTACAGCCTGTCCTCCCTCCCTGCCTCCCTCCCTTCCTTCCCTGAACCCCCCTTCCTGTGCCTCAAGTCTGTTTGGGTAAATATCATGTGAGGATACCAGCCCCATGAAGACAGAAGCCCAGGGTCACACCAGTCTTCCTGCCTTCACACTGTTCTCTATTCTGGAGCTGTTGTGTGGGCCTGTGGATCTTTGGAGCCCTGAGCACCTTTGGGAGCCAGGACTGTAGCCACAACCTGGACCTTGGATTGAGCCTTAACCTTTGGCCAGCAGAGTCTGAGGCCCTTGGTGATGTGGGCATGAGCTTGTTTCCTGAGCTTGGGATGAGAGATGCAGGCAAATTGTTGAGTTTGTGACTGCTGGCCTTTGGGATGTAGGTCTTGATCTCCTTGGGTTTTATTTTACAAGGGTGTGGATCAATGATCACTTCAGCATGCACATTCAGGGTCTTACTACCTTATTACTTTATTACCATTGTTGACCCACATCTTCTTCTTAGGTCCTTCTTGTGCTTTGTGGTAAAGCTATATTCCTCAAGAACTTAGGGCTGGGCACGGTGGCTTGTGCTTGTAAGCTTCAGCCTATGAAGCGTCCGGGGCTAGGGATCGAGGTTCGAGCCCCGTCTGGGGCCCGTAGCGAGACCTAGTTCCAAAAAAATAGCTGGGCGTGGTGGTGCGTGCCTGTAATCCCAGCTACCTGGGAAGCTGAGTCTGGGCATTGCTTGAGTCTGTGGTACCCCAGGCAACGAGAGCCTGCAGTTCCATGGGCAAAAATAGCATGACCTAGTCTCAAAAAAAAA
>PVHY01007541.1:0-66839 GCA_004024945.1 Uropsilus gracilis
CTTTCTTTCTTTCTCACTTTAAAGGGACAATTTTATAGGAAAAGGAGAAAGGAAAAAACACAGGTATCTTCATTGAATCTGCTGGGGAGAGACTCAACTCTTTTCTTTAACCACTCACCTCATTTTCCTTTCTTCCTCCATAAAGAAAATATCTGATTTTGTCCCTGAATGGTGGTAGTGGGGGACATATTTTAGGTTTTCTGCCTGGATCTGTGTATCTCAGTTTTTAATTCTTTGATTCCAAAATTAACTCTCTGCCTTTTTAATTGCCTGATTTTAAGTCTGACACGCTATTACTAAAATTTAGATTATAGGATTATAGTTTATATGAAATGGATAGTAGAGATTTAGTGCTGAGCTACCTGATTTTCTTCAATCATTACCTTGCTGATTAGTTTAAGGACTACTATGATTATTTTCTCCTGGTCTTGAATGTTCTTTGATTTTGTGCTCATGAAATAATTGTTCAAACTTCATTTACCTTTTATATTGGATAGCCAGCAGAGAGAATTTGAAAGAAATGGTCTTGAATTCTAGAGTTTTATGATATATAGACATGATATTTCAGATACTACAGAATCTAATTTGTGAAAAGGATCAGTGACACTGTACTTAGAGTTCAATCTCTTTTCCACCTTTCATGTCAACTTATCCTTATAATTTATTTTCTAGGTTCTTATATCTTCCCATAATCCTTCTCCAGCCAGCCTGGAGTTCAGTACAATCACCATGGAGAAAAGCCCACTTTTCACAGTCACCCCATGGAGCCCAGAATACAGCACCCCAACCCTTCCCACCAGCATTGAGCCCACGGAGTCCTCTCTATTTGATCAGCTAGTAACATCTCTTACCACTGCTCCTAGGACAGGTAATTTTAAAAAAATGCAATACAAGAAATAGTGACAGTTTTAAAAGTATGCTCATTCCCTCTGGGCACAGCTGTCATGTGCCAGAAGTGGTACTACATATTGGAAATAAAAAGATGTGCAGACGCTTTCTTTTCCTCCAATGACTATAGTGCCATAGCAAAGACTGACAGGTATAGAGATGGTTTTGATACAGTGTGGTGAGCATTGTGAGAGCTCTGCTTGGAGGGGACAGAGGAGGGGTGCTCCACCCAGTTCACTTAGGAAGCCTTTCCAGAGACAATTAGGCCAGGGCAGAGTAAGTCAGCTAAAGTGGGCTCAGTGTGTTCAGGTCAAGAAAGCAACTTGTGAAATAATAATGATAATTATATTTGCTGATCCCTGACCAAACTGCTAGGAACCAAACAAAGCATTGCTTGTCCACCTCACATTCATTCTCTCCGCAAGAGAATAGAAGTGCAAAGTTCAAGTAGCATTAGACATAGAGTCCTAGGAGAGACTAGGGAGTTTGGTATGTTTGGAGCTGACCCTGTGAGCAGAGAGAGAATGGAAATATGTGAGTTGGGAAAGGAAAACAGTGATTTTGAAGACTCCTGCATTCTATGCAAAGGAATTTGTGTTTCATTGGATGAGTATATAAAGCCCAAATAATTTTAAGCAGGGAAATGAAAAGATTTGATTTGTGCATTGGCAAGTAGAGTGGCAAGAAGATGGTTCCAGGGAAGGAGAAAAGGAACTGTTCCAGGGAAGGAGTAAAGGAGCTGTATTCAGGAGATATTAAGGAGCTAGTGGAATTATGGGAATTTTCTGAATGGTGGAATGTCAAGATGAAGGAAAAGGGGTTACAGATATATGAACATATGGAACTGTAAATCAGAGGTGCACTTGGACTGAAGGTAAGAGATGAGGGATCTTCGGTGCAGAGGTGAAGACTGATGACTTGGGGGCATATGAAACCATCTGGGGAGAGTATGGAGGGTGAACTGGGGAGCAGCCTGGAGGGTAAGATTTGGAGATGTCATTATATTAAGGAGCCTATGGAGCTGACCCAGTGCTGTGCCACAGATATGGTAGAGAAAAAAGGGAGCAGGTGCTGAGCAAAAGCAAGAGAAGACAGAGTCCCTATAGGAAGGAAGGAAGGAAGGGAGGGAGGGAGGGAGGGAGGGAGGGAGGGAGGAAGGAAGGAAGGAAGGAAGGAAGGAAGGAAGGAAGGAAGGAAGGAAGGATGGATCTCTGTGTTGCTGTGGTCAGGGCAAGGCTGAGAAGCTCCCATTAGATGTACTCATAAAGAAGTTGCTAGAAGCTTAGTTGTGTTTCCTGAGCCTTTCTGTTGGTAATGTTCTTAGAGACTAACCCTCTCTGCCATGTTTATTTACTTTCATCCTGAGTTAAAGTAGATACGATGGAAGATGCTATGTAGTATAAAATCATATGCTATAATATGTTTTGAGTGATTCAATTTCAACTACCTGTGAATGTCACAGAGTGTCTTATACAAAACTGGAACCCAGTGATGCAGCCTACTACAACTTAGATTCCACATAGGGACCTCTTCTGTGTATCCATTCTGTCATTGACTTAAATGTCATTTTGTAATAAATGACTATTGGAAGGGAAACTGACCCAGGGGATTGGATCCTTGGGTTCTAGTAGTACAATTGCATAAAATGATTAGAGATTTGAATAAAATGATACTCTTAAAGCCCCTAAGCTAGTGCCAGGGCACACTTTATTGAATCTAGTATGTAATTGTAGAACTGAATGCATTTAAATTAAGTAAATGGATCAATGGCTGCATAGCCAGGCTTATCGACATAGCCTGGAACAACTTACTTTGCCATTCTGAGGCTCAATTTCCTTCTCTGTAAAGTGATAGGCTTGGACCATGTCTCTTTTAGGTTCACCATTGCTGACTTTCAGCAAAGAGTCAGCAAAAGTGATAGGAAAGAAGAACCAGAGAAGATAATGGAGACTCTGTGGTTGTTTCTGAAAGGTACTTGAGGGGCTGAGTGCTGAAAGAGAGGAGCAGATTTCAATGAGCCACATGTCCCTGTAACATCTTCATGCAGCAGAGACCTCTGGAGAGCTCTCAGCCTTTTTTTTTTTTTTAGTTTAGTTTTATTTTAATCTTTGCTTTTCTCTATGTGATATCTTGACATCGCAATTGTATTTTACAAGTGAAGTGAATGTTCAGTTGAGTCAAGCCAACTGAATATGTCAATATAATCCTGAAATAGAGAAAGTGAAAGAGCATTGCTCTGAATGCTGATTTAGTGGATAAGTGCCTTTGATAAGACTGAATATTCCCACTGCTTGAGTTAAAATAACCTTTTTATATTGAGATTGCCTGGATTTTCTCTTGGAAAACTTCCAAGAGCCAGACCATTAGCAATAATTCATGAGGTTACTATCAGAAGAATGGAGTTGCGTGTGACTAATGATACAGAAACATTTATGATTACACTCTATTTTTTTTTGGTGACAAAAATAGTGTTATTCCAGGGAGTCAAGAAAAGCTGGAGCATGAGAAAATAAATCCAGCCCCTTCCTGTTTGACACAACTCTTACACCCAACACCTTGCTTAGTCATTCCAAATCATTATTTTCTTCACAGTGTCAACTCACTAGATGGTTTTAAATTCACAATGTCTTTTTCTGCATCATCACATAGGGCACATTTCAGCCATGAACCAGATGAAAAAGTGTTTTGGATAAAATATGAAGAATTATTCCAAAAATAAGTTATTTTATGGATACTAAAAATGAATCTACTATGGGGCAGTAATACAGTATCATTATAATACGTAATGAAATGCACTGCTTCAAATTAACTTTTAGTGAAAGAACTCCTGGTGTCTGCTGGAGATAACCTAATAATAACCTTACCAGAAAATGAAGTTGAATTGAAGGCTTCTGTTGTGCCAGCACCCCCTGAAGGTGAGAACTTAACTTTCTTCTGTGATCTCTAAGGGCCCACAGCTGTGTAGTTCCTAATAGGTCTCCACAGGCTATTTACAGCATTGACTCATTTTCATAACACTGTGTGATGTTACAGATTAAGATGTTAGCATGGATGACAACACCTTGATGAAAATAAGCATTAACATTTGTTGACATAACTTAAAATGGAGTAAGTGTAAGAATGTTTTTTCTTAAATTAACTTTGCATTATAACTATATATTAGAATATATGAGAATTAACATATGTTTATGCTATATTAAGATGACCGCTAAAAATCAAACTCAAGAATAGAAAATTAAATACAGTATATATCTTTCAATTGGCCAGGATGGAAAGTCACACATTTCTGATGATGCAAAGCAAAGCCATGTATTAGAGCAGGAGAGGTTTCCACATCCCAGATTTTGACCTGTGATAACCTCTGGAGGCTCTGGAGCAGAGAGACATGGCTGTGTCCAAAGGTTTGTTTGCAGACTCTGTAGTGTTGCTGATGGGCTTTGAGGTTCTTAGGACACTTCATCCAGCTCACAAAACATGTTGAAAATATTCTTTCTTCTGTTTGTCTTTGCTCTGCTAGTCAGCCAACATTTGACCCACCCTGTGACTTGTCAAATGCATTCTTTCCTAAGGTATAGTCATTCTTAAGGTGTTTGAATATCTCTTACCCAGGTAGGTTTTCTTAGTCATCTTTGTCCTAACACAAATAGATTAAAATGTAAACAGAGTTGGTAGTATTTGGTGTTTGTATTTTAAATCTTTAACCTGATCTATCTCATATTTTAACAACCTATGTCTTAAAAAAGGAGGCAGTATCATTTTACATTGGGAGATATTCAGACCATTTTGTATCCTTAAAACAAATCTTTAGAACTGGTGAGTTGAACTGAAATTTCCTTATTTTTGTTAAAAGGGGGGGGGGAGCCAGTCGATTACTATGTTAAATCATGTATGTGTAGTCAGAACACATTGGAAGGAAAGTCACCAAATGCTAACCGGTGAGATTAGAGATTTTTTTTGCTGTTTTTTTTTTTTAATTGATCATGCACAAACACACACACTGTTTTTTTGCATTGTTGTATACCCCGAGGCTCTCCCACCATGTCACCCATGAACCATCATGTTAATATTTTGTGCTCATCCCTTTCTTGCGTCACTTTCCTTCTCCGTCCTCCCTTGCTGTATGCTATTTCTGCTGTCAGTTTGTTAGTTTTAACTTTTTTTTGTCCTTTTGTTTTCCCTAAATTCCACATTTAAGTGACCATGGTATTTCTCTTTTCCTTTCTGGCTTATTTCCACTAGCATAATTCCTTCTAGATTCATCCATGTTGCCACAAATGACATATGTTTATTTTTTTAAATTGCTGAATTATATTCCTTTGTGTAAATACACAACTTTCTGATCCATTCATCTGTTTGTGGGGCATTTGGATTGTTTTCATATCCTGGCTATTGTAAATAGTGCTGCAATAAGCATAGGGGTACAGATTTCCTTTTGAATTCATGTTTTGGTGTACTTTGGATAGATTCCCAGAAATAGAATTGCTGGATCGAATGGTAGTTCCATTTTTAGTAGTTTGAGGGTCCTCCACACAACTTTTTATAGTGACCAAACGATTTTGCATTCCCACCAGCAGTGTAAAAGTGTTCCTTTTTCTCCACATCCACTCCAGCACTTGTGTTGCCCATTTTTTTGTTTTCTTTTGTTTTGTTTTTTTGCGGGCCATACTTACTGGTATAAGGTGATATCTCATTGTGGTTTTAATTTGCATTTCCCTGATTATAAGTGATGCTGAACATTTTTTTTACATGTCTGTTGGTCATTTTTATTTCACCCCTGGATAAATGTCTCATAAGTTCTTCTGCCTGTTCTTTGATTGGTTTTTTGCTTTGTTTTTATTGAGTTGTGTGAGCTCTTTGTGGATCTTTGATACCAGATCCTTATCAGTTGAATGACATTCAAAATTTTTTTCTCATTCGGTTGGGTGTTAGATTTTTAACTTTTTTTATGTTCTGAATTTCCTCTAATCTTTAAATTCTTGTAAGAAAAAAATAAATTATACATTAATATAATAGAGAAAGATTCTTTACTTGAACAATCTTTGAAAGTTGAGTTTAGTATTTCTAAAGTAATCTCTACTGATAAGTTAAGGCAATTATCTCCTTCCCTCTGCCCAGTGTTATATATATTTATGGCCTCTCAATTCATAACCACTTCAATTTCTATTTTTGCTCTCAGAAACAAACTACAGCTATGAATGGAGTTTAATAAGCCAGCCTATAGAATACCAAGGTGAAATAAAACAAAGACACATGCAAACTCTTACTCTTTCTCAGGTAAGTAACTACAGAATGCTTGGGTTTGACACCATAGAGTTCAGTTAACAGCCTCTTAGCTATCAAACCTAGAAGTCTCTCTTATGACTAAGATTAAAAGAAGAATATAAATAGTTTCCACTACATAAGCAGGTAGACAAATGGGATAGATAAGAGGGATTTTGTGATAGCTTTTCTTTATTTGGGTTACTTTCCACAGCACAGTAGTTCAGGGAAAGAAGCTACTTGCTCAGGAGTCCCTGCAGTGAGGGAGTACATAAGTCTGTGTTCTATTTCTGCTCTCTACCATGTTAGAGACCACTTCTTAATAAAGCACATTTTTAGAACTGCCAATAATCCCTCCCAGTTCACAAGTGACTATCAAGTACTACTCCAAGATGTAATCATCTTCCAAGAAAGGAACACCCCTTTATCTTGAACCCCTCAGGATAAATGTACTAATTTAACCACTAGAGGACTGGCTTCTCAGGATAAATGTACTAATTTAACCACTAGAGGACTGGCTTCTCACCAGATGGTGGTGGCATATTCCTCTCCTGAGACTATATGGCTAATTATACAACACAAACTTGTATCCTCCCCTTGTCATTATTTATTGGTTCTCAAAGTGGAGTACCCAGACCCTACTGACTAGCTGACTCAACAGAGCTACTAAATGAAAATGCACCATTCCCATACATGTAAGTCAGAACTGTCATCTTTGGCTGGTCCATCTCTTTTAAGTCATTGAAAGGTCCATGAACTTGTGTAACTAAGCTAAACACCTTTCTTGGGGATCTTCAGTGATCCAGAGTACAGCTCCAGACTTTTGGCTGTGTCTCCACAGATCCAAATGAGACTCCTCGAGCCCCTTCTCTGTGCTAGCTTTGGAGACATTTAAGACTTTTCTGGTCAGTGGACTCCTCATGCCTCTCGTTTATTAACCTGGTAACTTTTGTTTCCCTTGCAGCTGTCAGTAGGCTTTTATGCCTTCAAAGTAGCAGTTTCTAGTAAAAATGCCTTTGGAGAAGGATTTGTAAATGTCACTGTGAGGCCAGGTAAGCCTATATAACAGAATGGCCTCCATTGTGAAGGTGAATCTCAATCTTGTTATCTGAATGACATAGTAATATATTTAAAATTTTTAATCTTAGGCTCTATTGCAGAGAAAACATACAACGGTTATGTATTTTGCCTTCTTTCTGTATAAGTCTCAATTACTCAGTTGGCACTTGTGTTTGCTGTTCCTAAGTAGCAGTTAATTGTCCCTTAACCTTCTCTGTGACAGCTGCTGCATGTACTCTTCTTATCCATTCCCTTAGCTTAGCTATGCCTTAGGTGAAGGGGGAATTTCAGACACTTCCCTCTGAGGAGTTCAAGAAAATATATACCAAGGGCCTTCAAGCTACCACCTGCCCATGGGTCAGTGCACTTGTGGAGTTGGAAACAAGGTGGCCTGCATCCAGGTGGGCACAATCCTGGCTCAGCCATCAGAGTGGGTTGGCATTGAACCTCTGACCCCTTTTGCTGGACACTACCTGCATAATTCAGGTGCCACCTCTGTCTCAACTCCACCTTTACCTCAGAGGCTGACATCTCTGACTTTTTATGATTTGTGTGATTATAGTTATAGTTAAATATGGGGTGGGAGGGGATTTCAGATCCAGCTGATCATGGGAGTTAGAATCATGCTGTTGCTCCCTTTCTGCAATTACCTTCTCTAACTAAACCTTTGGTTGTTATTTCATGTGCTCATGGAGCCTAAGGTTACATACAAACAAGCAACCCATAGCCAGTTCCAAAAATACATAGGAAGGTCCAAGACTTTAAAAAGTGGCCTCTGTGGGTGAGGCCTATCCAGTAGGTGAGGCCTACTGGATAAATACCCAGCTGGCTTAGACAAGTTTGGCAAGTTTGTTAAAAGCAGGTATTTTTAGGGTTGATGATACATGATCAAGAAAAGTAGACTGACCATGTCCCTTTATTTTTTGCCACAGCCAGAAGAGCTAACCTGCCACCCACAGCAGTTGCTTTTCCCCAGAGACAGGAGCTCACTTTGCCTTTGACGTCAGCCCACATCGATGGCAGCCGTGTGTATCCTGTAATTCTTCAAGGGTTTTTTGCCCCTCCCCAATGAGAGTTAATGGGTGCTCTCTATCAAGGTGGGAAGGACTTAGGGACCCACACATGGGTAGAGGAGCAGCTCCCCCCTTTAGTCTTGTTCTTAAAGGTCTTCAGTTCTTTCATCATGTCTTCTTTGTCTCAGGCTCAGTCTCCCTTCAGTTATGACTCCTGTGTCTATGAGAAAGTTTTTAGGGCCCAAATTTTATATTTGGAATTAAAAGCTATTAAAGAATCTCCTTTTGGGTTAGTGAATATGATGAGAGGTTGGAAAATCACTGCAAGCCATTATACTGTTTGAAAATCAAAAAGGCATTTAATAAAGGTCTAATTTGTTTTTTAATAATATATTTATTATTAATATTAAATCCCTGGGGTTCACCCACCACCTTCCCTCCCTGACTGTTCCCACCCTCTCCCGCCCCCCCCCATCCAAATTGTATCCTTCAATTTTGTTGTTAACTTGTTTGACTTTTCCTCATGGCTTTCTCTGAATGGTTTCACTAATATATGGGACATGGGAAAAATAAACAATAAATAATAAAAGATCTTATTTGTATACAGAATTGAAAGAGGGAGGGAGGGTAGAGAGGGAGGAAGAGACAAGATGGGAATTAGTAAGTACAATCACCACAGCCCAGGCCTCCTGGGCCAATGTCTCCTTCCAGTCTCCTTCTTTCCACCAACACTGACACAAAAACTGCCTCAGAATGATATTTCTATCCTGCCAGTGCAACTGAATGGAGAGGAGAGTTCACGTGATAGGAAAAAAGACCAGGAGCAGTGTCTTTTGGAATGTCTTCAGTTCTCTTCCGCTCCAACAGTGCCTGGCCCTCTCCTTCCTCCTTCCCAGTAGGCCAGAAAATCACTTTTAACAGATACTAGGTTTGTCTTCTGTGAGAGTGGGGAGTCTTTGTTAATTTAATTCAGACTCCATTCCTTCTGCATGTAGAAAGGGCCCTAGCATAAATAGTGTCCATTGCAACTGAGAATCTACCAAAATCTTACCCTGTTTGACAATGTACTAACATATAGATTGATGGGTATACATACAGCTGACAAAATATGCCCAACAATAAAAGTATAACTGGTCTTTAGATTTATATGCATTTAATCATAAAGCTAATAGCAAACCCTATAGCTTGAAGAGTATTTGCCCTGGTTTTTGGGAGTAGAGCACTTGACAGTCATTACTGCTGCTCTGTTGTACAAGTCTGCTGACATACAGAGGACATGTTGACATAAGTTTCATTTATTCAAATATGTATTCACATTTCCCGTTTTACAACATGAAAACAAGGCATATTTTACATAAAAATATTTAAAAATAAAATATATTTTTATGAGAAAATGCATTGCATTTTGCTTCCGTTTGATTTAGGTGCAGGAAATGGTTCAGGACTATGAATCCGTCCTATGAACTTGTTCTTTTCTTTAGTGAATTAGAGGAAATTAACTCCCTTCCAAGTCTAAATCACCATGGTTATATAGGGTACATTTTATTGCTCTCTTTCAAAGTAGAAATGGGAGATTTTTGACAGGATACTAATGCCGTCTTCTGGATTTATACCTTAATGATGAAAGGTAATGGAAGATGTTTTATAAATTAGACATAAACAACTCTTACATTGTTTGAATCTGTCAGTTCAAATACCTATTCATAATTATCAGCAGACTATCATACACTGTAGTTGAGCTTAGTAGAGGTAGCAGTTCAATCTGGTGCTCTTGGCTGACCCTTGCTTTTGAGAAAGCAAAAAATGCCTATGCCAGTGCTCTTTAAATTCACAATTGAGTGGGAACAACTTCACTCAAATCTGGTGGCAATCTAGGGCATAAAAACTGATGGTGATTAGAGAAGGAGGAAAAAATGTTCTCCTTCTAACAATTATATATGTCCATTAAGATCTGTACAATTGCATAATTCAATATAAAAACAAGTTAAACATGCAATAAAATAAAATACAAGCTTCGTTTTACATTCTTTTATTTTATTTCAGCTCTCATTATTTTTTTAATCTTCCTAGAAAGTACTGATGATACTCAGATAGTGAGTTATCACTGGGAAGAAATTAATGGGCCCATTAGAGAGGCAACGTTCTCAGCTGACTCCCCTGTCTTACATTTGTCTGGCCTCATTCCTGGTAACTACACTTTCAGGTAAGTGGCTTTCCCTTCATTGTCAGGCTCCATGTTGGGTGCCATTTGTTAGGAATCTGTGTGGGGAAGAAGGAGAATGAGACGGAAGAGATTGATAGTCATCTGTGGGGCCAGCCTTTGTAGAGCATGTGTCCAAGGTTCGATTTTAATGGCATTACGAAGACCCTTATATACTTGGGCAAGGAAATGATCACAATGAGCTAATAAAGAAGTAGCAACTTGATTCCCAAACATACGTGACATACAGCAAGGAGGATGCAGGGATGCATGATAATAGGAGAATTCACTTGTGTGTGTTTGTTGGGGGGGAACCACCATTATCTATTGGTCATATGTCTCCTAGGACATTCCAGAGAGGTTAGGGAGCTGGGTCACAAGTGAGAGGCGTGCTATTGCTCTCCCTCTAGGGTACCAGAGGGGACTAGAAAGGTAAAAAGTGTTCCTTTTATTTAAAGCCTATCTCTCAACCTGCATCCCCTCCCCACGTATCCCCCATTTTTATTTTTTGAAAGGACCCGAGAGACCCTGGCAGGTTGGCAGGAGATGCAAAATAATTGCAGCAAAAGAATAAATATTGAATTTGATATTTAGAGGTGTGGTGCAAACTACATTCGAATTCTCTGCTGCTTTCATTTGATCTAGAGAGGTGAGATGGATTTGGTTTCCCTGGGAGTTTTCAGTTGGCAGGCACCTTGGAAATTCATTCATCAATTAATATGAATTACAGTTGTTTTCTTTTTTAGTTGTGAATAGATTAGGAATGGTATCTTTTTACTGTGTCAAGTTACATCAAAGAACATTTGTGTCTTGAGAGTCAAAGTGAGGCAGAGTTGTGGGACAGTTTCTTGATCATTTCATATCTTTTAAAGGTAAAACTGAAGTATAATAAACTGTATATATTAAGGTATGCAAGTTTGTGAGTTTTAAAATCTGAGGCCATCATCACACTTAAAATAATAAACTTATTTATCACCCTCCTGCCACATGACCCTTTCCAGTTCATTGCTTACACTTCTGTCCTTAGGCAACCACTAAACTTTAAATTATAAATTTAAAGTTTAAATTAAAATGCTTCCTGTTACTTTAAATTATTTTTATTTTTGCACTTTCTAGAGTTTCATTTAAACAGAATTGTAAAAAAAAAAAAATAAACAATTGTACAATGAGTACTCCTTTTTTCCCCCCAGAGTTCTTTCATTCAGGAGATATTTCAGAGATTCATCCTTGTTACTGTCTGTATTAATTGTTTTATGGCTGAGTATTACTGCACTGTATAGCCATATCACAGTCTATCCTTTCATCTAGAATGAACATTTGCATTGTTTATACTTTCCACTGTTACAAATGAAACTGCCAGAACATCTGTGTATGAGTTTTGTGTGGGCATATATTCTTTTTTCTAGGGTAAATTTCCAGGAATAGAAAGCCTAGGTCCTATGGTAAGTTTATATTTAACATTTAAAAAAAATATTTTAAGTGGATGTATCATCTATATTCCTATCTTCATGTACGAGAGTTCCAATCTCCACGTCCTTACCAATATTGGTATGATCAGTTTTTAAAAGTTAACTAATTTTTTAGATAATAGTTCATAATTTTTAATAATATTTCATGATGGTTTTAGTTGATTTATTCCTCATTTTTAATGTCATGAAGCATATTTTCAGGCATTTATTTGCCACTCGTTTAAGTTCTTTAGTGATATATCTATTTAGATCTTTTTTTCTATTTTAAAACTGACATTTTTTGATCTTGTTATTAAGTTGTCTCTATGTTCTGAAACAAGTTCTTGACATGTATTTAATGTCTCATATTACCCTTTTAGGTATCTGATGATTTCGGAAAAGTGGCATGTAGATATATATTTATGAATCCTCTTGTGTTTGACCTTGCTAAAATACTCTCAAGTATTCACTGAATTCATCTTTTTTTTTTTGAGACTAGGTCTCACTATTTTTGCCTGTGGAACCGCAGGCTCACGTTGTCTCCTGGGGTACCACAGACTCAAGCAATCCCCAGCCTCAGCTTCCCAGGTAGCTGGGATTACAGGTGCGTGCCACTATGCGCAACTAGTTTTTTGGGACGAGGTCTCGCTAGATGTCCCTGGGGGGACTTGAACCATGATCCTTGGCCCCAGCGGCGGCTTCCTAGGCTACCGCTTACAGGCATGCACCACCATGCCCCACCAGTCACTGGATTCATCTTTGACTGAAGCTCTACAGAGGTACTCTAAAGTGCTTCAGATTTTACACAGGTTGCAAAAGCTTCTGTTTTGATTTATTGAGATCTTAGTTTAAGAATCAAGTACACTCCATTTCATGTTCATTTGGATGACTTATTTCAAGAAATAAAAATAATAATTGCTGACAAGGATTTGGAGAAATGGGAATACTTGTACTTTGCTGGTAGGAATATAAAACATTGCAGCTGCTACAGTAAAGTTTGGCAATTTCTCAAAAAAAAATTAAACATATAATTACCATACCTGCAATTCCACTTCTAGGTATATACCCAAAATAATGGAGTGCAGGGACTCAAACAAATACTTGTACACTGTCTTAATATTTGCGTTATTACAACAAAAATGCCATTAACTGGGTGACTTTTAAATGACAGAAATTTATTTCTTATGCTTCTGGAGTTTGGAAGTTCAAGATCAGGTTATCCACAGACTTGTGTCCGGTGAGAGCTCACTTTCTCTCCATTGGTGGCATTTTCTCACTGTGTGCTAACATGGTGGAAATGGCAAAGAACCCTGTAGAGTCTCTTTGATGAAGACACCAATCCCATTTAGCAGAGTGCCACCTTCATAACCTAATCGTCTCCCAATCTCTCATGATATATGATTACCATAAAAATTAAAACCAGAACATATATATCAGCAAAAAGAAGAAAATTAAGTAGCTCTCATATTTCCACTATTTAGAAATGGACCCTTAACTGGTATTTATGTTCATGGTTGTTTTGCTACACAAACATACACTTAAAATATGTTTTCTACCTAGATCAAAATGTATGGGATTTTTTTTAGACCTTGTATATTCTAAAATTTTTAAGTTTTGCCTTTTATAATTAAATATTTATCCATTTTGAATTGTGCATATATACTGTAACTAAATAATTAAATATTTATCCATTTTGAATTGTGCATATATACTGTAACTAGATATAATTTTTTCCCATATGGATAAATAATTGTCCCAGTATTATTTATTGTCTAACCTAGTCTTTCCCAGTCTGAAAGATTATATCTTTTCTCTATCAAGTTTACATATGTGCATGTTTTTGGATTCTGCACTTACTAAGACTATTCATGTCCTTAACTTTTTCCACATCATATTTGATTCTTTCCTGATATATTGCGGTTTATGCAGTGTATTATATTACACTAATTCAGTTCCATTATTCAAGGTATGGGTGAACATCTTGTAACTGGAGTACAAGTAAAATTTCTGGATCAGAAGTATATGTTTTTAAGACATTCTGATATGTTTTGCCAAAATTTTATCTGAAGACTTTGCTTCAGTATGGTGAACACTTTAATCATAAAAAGGTCTAAAAGGAATTTTAAAAGGTGCTTATTTGAAGTTTTTCTATAATGTTTTATTCATTGGAATAGAGGATATATAGAGAGAAATACCACTTTATAAGGTACTTTTGATTCCACTTTATTTGATTACTCCATACTGTCAGGTGTGGCAGGTTATTGCTGCTGTTTCCAGGAAGAAATTCCCTTTTGGGCCCAGAATGTGTCCTGGCTCAGCCTGGTTGAGTTTGCTGTGAGAATCAGGACTCACGTTTGGATCTTGATTGTGTGGCATATGTGGGTTGGTGTGGAAGGAAGCTGGGAGGACATAGCATCCTGTTTTCATTTCTACAAATAAGGCCTGTGATCTTTCTGAAGTTTCATCCCCATATTCCTGTTTATACATGTTTACATTCATCTCCAAATTAGCATCTTTGCCCAGGCAGATGAAGTGACTTCATTTCACTGATCCAATGATCACATCAGGCATAAATTTACTAGAAGATGGCCAGTTTTCTTGGTTGTTTGTGTGGGAGAAGTATCTATCCACTTATAATTGAAGTGTTTAATTCTGAAGTTGCTTTACAAAGAGTGTCCTACAAACATAATTGTATGAAGTCCTCTAGAAGAGAATCAAAAAAATCCCAAAGCATGAGTGATTTGCTGTTTCTACATGCTCAGGCCTGAGAGCAGGACTAAATAGGAGACATTCTTAGTGCCAAACACTGGAAAGAGGCTTCTGTGATGGCTGAGGATGTCTTGGTCATTCAACATTTCAAGGATTATTCAGAAACCCATTTAAGATAAAACTGCATCATGTGGACTGTTACTTGGAAAAATAAATCAACAGCAACAAACAATGTCAAATCTCCGTTCTTTTTCCAGCTTCACCACCAAAATTCTATCGGTATCAATTATGATTTGTTCTAAGAACTGTACCACAGATATACTAAATTAACCACAACTTACACCTGGGCATATTTCTGCAATGTAATGACTTCCTTTCCTTTTTATAGGTTGACTGTTACTGACACAGATGGAGTCAGTAACTCCACAATTGCAGCCCTCAGAGTCAACAGTGCTGTGGATCAGCCCCCAGTAGCCAATGCTGGACCAAATCAAACCATAACTTTGCCCCAAAACTCCATCACTTTGAATGGAAACCAGAGCAGTGATGATCACCAGATTATTCTCTATGAGTGGTCACTGGGGCCCGGGAGTGAGAACAAAGAGGTGGCCATGCAGGCAAGTTCTCCATCCTGCCTTCAGATTTCATTTTTCTGTCCATCTGTCCATCCATCCATCCATCCGTCCGTCCGTCCGTCCGTCTGTCCATCCATCCATCCATCATCAGTATGGGGATAAGGGAGCCTGTAAAATCCAGAAAATATGTTTTATAAAATTATGTGATTAAACAAACCAAATGCCCCAAAACAGATGATTGGCTAAAAAAATGTGGTACATATATACGATGGAATACTATGATGCATCAGTCAAGGAGGACAAACACATGTCATTTGCAGCAACATGGATGGAACTAGAAAGACTCATATTAGCAGAAATAAGCCAAAAAGAAAAAGAAAAATACAGGATGGTCTCACTTATATGATGGATATAGGGAAAAACAAACGAATAAGAAAAAAATAAAAACAACCAATGGGACTGAACCAGGGAGCGAGAGAGGAGGAGGGGGAAGAAGGCGGGGGAGGCGAAGAGCACAAAAGATCAGGATGATTAACAGGTGTTAGCTAAGTGGGAAAGCCCCAGGATACACAATAATGCAATACTGTGATATAAATATAAATACACATATATATGCAAATTAAAAAAATTAAATTAAATAAAAAAAGAAAAGAACAACCATCACAGAGATAGCTGACATTCTCTGTGGATATCTTTTCTATCCTATTCCCCATTATACATTTCCAGAAATAATAACTAGGATGCTGGATTTGATGTTTGCCGTTCCAGTGGTATTTGAAACTTTTAAATTACACATCAATAAATAATATATTATTTTGCATGGTTATAATTTCATAATTATGATATTGTAATATGTATACCTATCTATGTACTTGCTTTCTTCCCACCAAATTTTTAAAAAATTATTAAAAAAAAAATCTACTAACTAGGATGTTGGAGAACATCCCCATTTGTTACTTCTATTATTGTATTCAAATTTCAAGTTGTCTTAAAGTGTTGGCTGCCAGACGCAAGTAGGAGAAATGAACTGACAGGAGAGATTGCCCGGCAGTAGCTGGGGCTCAAATGGAGGTATGGGCCATAAGATAACTTTATTAACTAAAGAGGGGTATTTATAGGGACACAGGGCGAGGGCCGGGTGAATTCCAAAGAAGACAAACAAACCTGAGAGATAATTAACATTTTAGAGCAAAGAGTAATTGAGGAAGGGGTAAAGTAGGCGAGTGGTCCCCAACTTAGATAAGGAAAGTCAATGGGCGCCAGTGATTCTCAGGAGGTTATTTTTGTAATTTAGTCCCTAAGTTTTCTTAGGGATGGTTCACGAGAGAGGTTTTCCTTATCTCGTATGGAATGACTCTTCTGGTTTGCAAATGGCGCACAACATAAAGTTTTAAAACTTGTAATATTTATCATATTGATATCTTGTTGTATCCTAATTTGCATACTGATACCTTGTCATATCTTAATTTTCTTTTATTTATATGTTCTAAGCCTGAAATAAACTGTACAATTTAAAATAAAAAAATTATGTGATTAAAATTATAGGAAGAGCAACTAAATTCACAAATCTCCCAGGTTTATATCACTTCCCTTCAGCCTTTGGTGCACAGGATAGCAACTAAATCACCCTTTGTTGGCGACTTCAACTTGAGGTTAATTTGGGAAAAGTTTGATCCAATACTTGCTAGAGAAATATTACTTTAGTATTAGGAGAAACTTAGAAATAATGTGACCTAAACCTTTATCAGAAAAGTCTCCCTTTGGTATTCCTTTATGTTTCTCTTATCTTTAGAAACTCCATGTTATCTTTCCTAGATCCCATGGTCATTTTCAAAAATCTTTTTGTATCTGCCTTTTGATCTTTTAAATATATTTTTCTAAAGATAGATGTGTGAGTATGTGTGTGGTTGAACTGTTTGATTCTTATTCTTTTGGTGATTGCTAAAACTATTCATTTTTGTTAATAACTAGCTCTACTTTTGAAGTTATTATTTGAGAGTTTAATCAGAAAAATTCTGATTCAGAGGGAATTGAGTACCAAAGAGCATTTTGTCTGTTATGTTCTACCTTGGTTAAAAACAATTTCCACTTTTTCTTTCTTTTAATATTGAGTATTATGTGCTCAAAGCTAGTCCTCCAGAATTCATCCCTCAGAACTCAACATGTATCCAAAGAAAGTCACTGAGTCCTGGGTTCCACAGCTACCTGGATGCTCTCCACACTTGTCCACCAATTGTAGACTCCCTTCCTCTCTCCAGAGACAATTTGCAGTACCAGTATTAATGCCTTGTGATTAATTAATATGTAAAGGAGGGGGTGCTTTTTTATTAACTGGAACAATCACAAAGATGGGCTCTATTAACTAGACTCTTTCATATTAGAGAAAAAAAATTATGCAGAGCAACCCACTATGACTGGCCCTTTCTGGGGAAAAGTTGCTGGAGTCAATTAGATGAACATGGTTATTTGAGGGAGCATTCAGGGAAATACATTTTTCTGTTCAGGTACATTTTCTACAACGTTGACTTTTATTCTGCGCATAAGATTCATGTAAACATTAATTTTGAGGGATGTACTAGGAAATTGTACTTTCTCAGTAGAACTTTTTGCAGAAAAGTGCTTAGCTCTGTTTTGTTGAAATAGAGGAATACATTTTGTAAAAAGTTCTTTAAAGTATTCATTTCAAATTTTAGAAGTTCTTTATGACCAAACAATTGTTTTTCTATTGATTTTATTTCAACTTTTCATTAAAACCATTAACAGAAGCCCCAGGAGTGGTAGCACGTGTCTGTAATCCCAGCTACCTGGGAAGATGAGGTTAGAAATCACTTGAGTCTGTGGGTTGGAGACAACTCCAGGCAATATAACAAGACCTAGTCTCAAACCAACAACATCCACAAAGCCCATTAACAAACACACGCATGTATCTTTATCTTAGACAGTTTAAAAGTAAATAAATTATAATTAGATTTAAGATTAAAAATCTTTTTCCTGATACTGTGGATTCAAATATGGGCAATAAGTAGAAAGATTATCAGCAACACAGAAATAATTTAAGACAAGAAGTGTAGTTGTTCTATATGCAACTGAAAAAATATCTAATTAACATTAAAATGGCCATCAGGTACATGAAAAAACATTTGTGACCCCTTATTGAGAAAGGTAAATCAAGACCACAACGAGGTTCTATGTCACATCTGTGAGAATGGCCCATGTCAGAAAGACTAAAAGCAAGAAGTGTTGATGAGGAAGTGGAGACAAGAGAACCTTTGTCCACTGCTGGTGGGAATACAAACAGGTCCAGCCCTTATGAAAAACAGTATTGAAGGTATCTCAAAACATTAAAAATGGGTTGATTTCCCATTGACCCAGTAATTGCGCTCCTAGTAATTCCACTCCTTGACATCTATCCAACAAAATAAAAAAAAACACCAATTCAAAAGGAAACATGCACTCTCATGTTTATTGGAACACTTGTTTTTCATATCATTTTCTTTTCTGTCTTGTATTTGCTTTTTCTTAGGGAGTGGAGACCCCTTACCTCCACGTGTTTGCCATGCGGGAAGGCACGTATACATTTCAGCTGACTGTGGCAGACTCTTCGAGGCAACAGTCCACTGCTCTGGTTACTGTGATGGTTCAGCCTGGTAAATGTCATAGAAAAGGCCACAGAGGTGAAAGCAGAAGTGACACTTGTGTTTCTGCACTTCCAACAGCCCATACATGGTGGCAAATTCTCTCAGTCTTTAGGCACTCAAGGAGAATCAGAGCTACAAGATAGCTCTTGATAAAAAGCCAGTGTTCTGTATAGCTCTGAATCCTGTCTGTAGTGTCTCTCAACAGCACACATGAAGGGGAAATAAGAGTCATTCCCAGAGCTACTTGTGGGGTCCATGGTCACTTAAGACTGCCTAGACTTTTACCTGGGCACTCCAGGGAGCTCCTACAACTTCAGAGGATAGGTGTCTTACCTAGTCCGTAGAGCTTATGAAAGGCTCATGCATGGTAATTGTGTGTGGCCTGATACCCAGAGATCCTGCAGCCAGACCTGACGAATTGCCTTCAGTGTGTCTCATGGTTCATTATGATTTCAAGCCGACCTGAGTCTTTGCCTCCCCCAGATCAAATTCTCCTGAGGCTAGTTAGACTTTGCTTGACAGTGGTCTTTGCTTTAGAACTTTTCTAGAAGAGGCTAGTCCCAGAAACTGTCCAGCGTCCTGGCAACTGGGAACACCTGAGCTAATAGGCAACACATTTATTTTCTCAGCTAATATGTAATAAACACTTTTAGAACCTGGGGATAGATTTGGTTTCTTGGGACTCAGATAAAACCACATCATCAGTATTTTTCTAGGCCAGGACCAGGCTATGGAAGCCCCAGAAAGAATACTGACCTGGGCTTGAGTTGCAGTGAGTCAAGTGCAGAAGGGTTTTTAGATGATGGGAACAGTATGTGTGATGACCGGAATTTCAAAGAATGAAAGGCATGATTGAGAGAAAAAGAAGGCATGATGTAGAATGTGAGGGCCTGGAATTAGAACCATACCAAATGACCTGGGGAGAGTAAGAGTCTCCAGTATCAAGGACATTGAAGTATATGCCCAAGTAATTATTTTTTGTTCAGGGTAATGGGAAATCACTGAACTTTACTGAGTAGGGTGGTGAGGTGACCTGGTGTAGACATGGGTAATGGCCACCTCAGTTTTGACTACATGAATTTTTTTAAACAGAAAATTCTTCTATTTATATCAATATCAGTGATGTCTTGTTTTTTTACTTTTGTTCAATATTTTGTTGATTATTTTGAGCATTCATTATTTATCAGGCACTGGAAAGAAAGTAAGCCCCACGTGATAATGGAAGTCTTTCACAATGATGCCAGTTAGTTAACTTCCCCCCTTCCCTCCCTCCTCTCCTTCTGCCTTCTCTTCTTCCTTTCCTCACCACCTTTACTTCTCTCTCCATCCCCCATTCTTCTTCCTTGCCTCTTCCCACCCTTCTTCCTCTTCCTTCTCTCTTGACTTCACAACTCGCAAGGTCTTTTAAAGATTTCGAGAATGTATTTATTAGGGAAGAGGATTTCTTGTTTCCTCTCACTCCATGCTTACACTCAGAATATTTGACTCTCAGGTTGGCTAAGAGACCACAGTGTTTTGTCTCAGGATTCCTTAGGGATGCTGGAAGCCCCAGTTGTTGCCTGATCAGAATACAGGTTATTTGCTTACATCAAGAAAACAGGGGCTTGCAGGCTTAATGCAAAGAGAACCATTTTTGCATAACATCTCTCTAATTCCAGAAAACAATGGGCCCCCGGTGGCAGTGGCTGGCCCTGATCAAGAGCTATTCTTCCCAGTGGAAAGCACCAGCCTGGATGGGAGCCAGAGCAGCGATGACCATGGCGTTGTTTTCTATTCCTGGGAGCATATCAGGTGGGCCATCTTAGCCCTGAACTACTGGCTTCTGTAGTGGGTGAATGTTTACTAATGCAGGGACTCCACTAGACAATCTGCTTAAGGGGCTTGAAAGATGTAAGCTTGTCTCTAGAAGAGGCGGGGAGCTATAGATAAGGGAATCTGTCATGTGTTGTTGGACAGGATACACATTCCTTAACAGCAGAGGGAGGTGGGGCCTGGGCATATGAGCAGCCTCTTTCATGAAGTCCCTTCAGGACAGATGAGCTACAGGAAAACCTGACTGAGATCTCCTATGCACTCACTCAGTCATCTGCAGTGACTGTAGACACAGAAGTGTGGAGTCTAAGGAGATACCTGTAAACTCAACGCTTTCTGTGCCTTTCATGCTTCATCTCAGTTAAGAAGTTAATAATAATAGTCCCACTTGAAAGTTGAAGGAACTAAACTGTGGGAGACTGATGAGATCACACTGCTTGAGTGTGCCCATCTAGTAAAAGAAAACATGTGCACACATGCATGCCTTTTTCATTTTGCCATGGGACAGTTGAATTCAGGACATTTTTCTACAAGAAACAGCCTCCCTCTTATCATATCCAGCGTGGAGAGGGCTCCCACTAGATTGTTGAAGTGGTCAAGATGGGAAGTAGTTCTGAGAATAAACACTTCCCCAGATTCAATCTGCCTCTAGCAGAGAGGATGGTGGGGTGACCGAGGTTTCCCCACCCCTCACTGTTGACCTTTCCTTCCTCGGGTGAATGCTGCCACTGCTTTGGCTTTCTTCCACCTGAACATCAGTTTGTAGCAAACAAGCTCTGTGTGTGTGTGTGTGTGTGTGTGTGTGTGTGGTGACATCTCATGTGCCTGGAGGATGTAAAGATGAGATTTTTTTCCTTACCCTATAGATGGTTGGTATGATTAAATTGACGCACATTAGCTTAGATTTCTCTAGAGGTTATTGATTGTAACTCTAAAAAGGAAGCAGGTAGAAGGATACCAAGCAGCTGTCTCCCACAATCAAATTCCCACCCCTGCTTTTTGTTCATCTCTGTCCTTTTTTCTAGAGGCCCCAGTGCTGTGGCAATGGAAAATGACCACAAAGCTGTCGCCACAGTAACTGGTCTTCAGGTGGGTACCTACCACTTCCGTTTAACAGTCAAGGACCAGCAGGGACTGAGCAGCACTGCCACCCTCACTGTGACTGTGAAGAAGGGTGAGTTGTGGGGGCTGGGGCTGGTTGGCCTTTCGATATCCCAGGAACCTACTCCATGCCAGGACTATTCAGAAAACATTGGTGTTATTTGGTCACAACCGATGCCCAAACTCTGCTTGGCCCAGAAAGAACCATTCTTTGTCTACTTTAGCTATTTTCCAGCTTCCCTCTATAAGCAAACAGCACTTTTTGGTTTTGATTAAGAGATTGATTTTATCTTCCATTGGCTCCACTGTCTTTGCTTCTGGCAATTAAGATGCCACTGGCACTGCTGTACCTTTCTCTCTTCACTGGAAATCCAAGAACAGAGTTGTTTGCACATCCCATCATGTGTCTCAGTGTGAGATCTGTGTTCTAGCCTGATGCTGTCCTGTGTTAGCTATGTCTCTTTTTTCTCCACTTGTCTGTGGACTGCTCAAGGACCCCTGTTTCAGGCACTCTGTGCCTTCCTTGTGGCATGGTGCTTGACTTGGTTGCTGTGATGACATTTACTTGAATGAAAGCAGGCATGCATGGGTGCAATGTATGAAGCTCAAAGGTGTAAAAAAGCACAGCTGGATGGGAAAGTTAGGGAACTGTAGACCAACTCACATATGGGTGGGGTGGGGAGTGGCTGAGTCTGAGGCCAAGGCACAGGTTTAGCTTGGACTTTATTTGATGGGTAGGTGGGAGAGACTGAATTCATTTCATCACTAAAGTGACTTAGCCGTGGACCTTTTCCTTTTATTTAAACATATTATGGTGGAAATTCTCAACCATATACAAAAGTAGAGAGAATAACTCCAATGAACCGATATGTCTATCATCCAGTATCAGCTATTAGTAATATTTTGCCAATTTGTTTCACCTTCGGTTCATATTTTATTATGGTTAGAGTATTTTATTTTATTTTTCCTCTCTCCATCCTTATAGCCCTGTCCCTTTTTCCTCCCCCTCTTTCTTAACTTCCCAGCCCTCAGGACATCTATTGATACCCAATGGTTTTAGAAAGTGTTTTATGTTATGTAATTGTCTGCAACATAAATGCCCATATATGAAGGCATTGCTGTATGTAATTTCCTGACATACCTTTCACTTGCTGAAAATGTCTGTATCTATATGGTGTAAATAGACCACATCATTTTGACCTAATCATTTGCCAATAGACATTTAGGCTGCTTCTAGATCCTGCCTCTTGTCAGTCATTCTGCTATGGCCATTATGGAACATATGGGTTTTGTGTTGATGATCTTATGGTCTGTGGATAGATACCCAAGAATGGGTTATAAAGTTTTTCCATTTTTAGTTTTTAAAGGTAAATCCAGATTGCTTTTGGAAATGGTTGTACCAAGTCTACATTCCCACCAATGGCGTTATAAGGTTCCTTTTCCTCTGCATCCTCTGGTTAGAGCAATCTTAATATCACATCATTTTACCTGTAAGATTTGGGTTTTTAAAAAGATGTCAAATTAATGGGAGAAAGAGCAAAAGCAGGGAGAAGAGAAGACACAATAGTCTGAATAAAAGAATAGATGAGTTCTATTCAGAACCAACATGGGGAAGTAGGGACAAATAGATTGGAAAGATATTGTAGAGCCTAATTTCTCAGGACTTGGTAATATAATGGATCTGGAGAGAACAGAGTATCTTAAACTGACACCAAAACTTTTGATTTCAGCACGTGGATGAGTAATGAATGGTGTGTAATCTGAACTCAGATTCACAGAAGAGCAGCAGTAAGTTTAGTAGGCATGGATATATTGAGTATGTGATGGTGGAGTGTCTGGGTGAGATGCCCAGTACAGTGTGACACCTGGAGTTCATAAGTGTGAGGCTAGAAGCAACAGGGGAGTGACTGTCCCATGTTCCAGTTTTGAGAACAAGTATGACCTAGATACTAATTTTTATAGAAGGATTTTAGAGCCACTGAATTTCCAGGCAGTCTATATCTATTCTGTGTAATCTTTCCCTATATTTATAAAATTAAGTGTTCTTTGTGTCTGATTCCTCACCCTTCCCCAAGGTTCCCCTCCCCCATTCCTCCTACAAAATGAAATGTGGTGAGCAAAATGACCGGCTAGTACTGGCACCAGTTGTGTCTGTGCTAATCTCTGATGTCTTTTCTCAGAATGAAAGTAGCTGGATACCAATGGGAATGTAGTTACTCCCTTAGATCAGCATTTGACTATCCTCATTTGTTTTCTATTGCTTGCTTTGTTTTCATGAGGAATTTGTTAGGGATCAGATGCGATACCAAAGCCTCATATGAACAAACAGGATTTGCTTCATAGCAACCTCATTCCCAAACTGGGGCCCCAACTAGATCCTCACCCTCTCCTGAAGTTGTTATAGAAGTGACTCTTACATGTGCAGTAGACTTAGCACCCAGGGGATGGTCTAATTCTTTTTGATTCTAGTTTTTTAATCCTACTTAGTAGGTAGATAAGATTTAGTACTATTAGGAATGAAAAATATTTCTGATGCTAGATGGTGTAGACCAGTACACAATTACCCTGAGAATATTTTCTTTCTTTCTTTTTTTTTTTTTTTTTTTGAGACTAGGTCTCGCTATTTTTGCCCGTGGAACTGCAGGCTCTTGTTGCCCGGGGTACCATGGACTCAAGCTTTCCCCAGCCTCAACTTCCCAGGTAGCTGGGATTGCAGGTGCACACCACCACGCCCAGCTATTTTTTGGAACTAGGTCTCGCTATGGGCCCCAGGCGGGACTTGAACCGCTATCCCTAGCCCCAGTTGCTTCATAGGCTGAAGCTTACAGGAACGAGCCTCCGTGCTCAGCCTCCTGAGAATATTTTCAACCAAAATCTTTTCACTTTTGGACCTTGAAAGTAAGATCATCATCACTCTTTTTCAAAAAGAGGACAACTTTATTGATAGTACAAACATCCCTAACGTCTAAGGTGCTGGATCTCAACTGCCTAAGCCAAGAGCTTTAAGAACATCTGTATTACCCAAGGAGGGGAAGTGGGACAGCCATACCTACTAGATTTTTTAAATCTACATGCTTACAAGATAGAACAGTGATGGGTATGTTATGACACATTTCTATTACCATATCTTAAAATCAATTTCTTTGCTTTCATTTTTCTATATTTGACTCAGAAAATAATAGTCCTCCCAGTGCCCAGGCTGGTGGCAGACACGTTCTTGTGCTTCCCAATAACTCCATTACTTTGGATGGTTCAAGGTCAACTGATGATCAAGGAATTGTGTCTTACTTGTGGAGCCGGGATGACCGAAGTCCGGCGGCTGGGGTGCGTACTTAGAGCGAGCTGCCCCGATTGCTTCCACTGTGTCTGTCCTAAGTTGTCAGAGCTGTCATAACAAAATATCATAGACTAGGAGCCTTGAATGACAGGTTTATATTTTCCCACTTCAAGAGACTAAGAAGTCCCAGATCTAGGCTAATTTGGTTTCTAGTGTAAGCTTGCCAAGCCTGAAGACAGCTGGCTACCTTCTCACTGCATTTTCACTTGATACAGAAGGAGAGAGATCCTTTTTGTGTCTCTTATAAAGACACTAATCTTATGAGATTGGAGGCTGACTCTTCTGACCTCATTAAATCTTAATTACCTCCTTATAGGCTCTGTCTCAAATACAGTCATATGGGAGGACTGTGAGTTTGAAGGTGACTCAATTAAGTTCATAGCAAGCTCCCTCTTGAAATTTCATTTCCTTTTCCGTATTCCCCACTGGGGTCTTTAATGTTTCCAGGTTTCTTCTGAGGGCTGGAGACAACAGGCTGCTATTAGGTTTAAGCAAAAGCTGCAATCCTTTCTGACTTTTCTTTTTCTTTTTTCACACTCTGATCATTGCTATCTGCTATCTTTTTATTTTTTTATTCTTTAAATCACAATCTCAATAAATGGTTTTTGGGATATCTCCCCCACTTCCCTCTCTCAGGTGCCCATTCCATTCTCTCACACCCCACTCTTTGTTGTTTGCTAGTCTGTGTTAAGTCCTTTAGTCTCTTTCTTTCCTGTGGTAGTGTTTTTTCATTGGTAGTGTTCTTTCATTGGGTGAAAGACTGTGTTCTCGGAACCAGGCAACCCTGGATGGTAGGTTTTCAGTCTTAAGTTTATGTTGGAAGCCAGTCTATTTTTATTGACCTATCTATTATAATGTGAGATAAAGTAATCCACATGAACCAAAACAGGAACAATGGGGATGTGGAGGCTGCCTTTCTGCCTTTTCCCCTGGGCAGATCATAATCCTGGAGGGACTTTTAAGTCCAGACTGCCGTGGGACTCATTTTGCTCCTCAGCATCCCCATTGTTCCTGTTTTGGTTCAAGTAGATTATTTTTTTCTCACATTATAACACATAGATCAATAGGTCAAGGATTACTCTTCCCATATAACAAGTACATAAAACAAAATGCAAAGATGGACAGTGACTTGACCAAGGTCTCCTAACTCATCCTTCACCAAATTAGACCTGAGAAGGCACATTTTCTGCGACTAGATCGCTCTGCCTCTTAGGTTATAAATTTTGGTACATCTTCATTGCTGTTGTTGCTAGGGACCTGAACATTGTAAATAGACTCTTGGAGATGTATCAAAGGTGTGGTCATGGGAAAGGAACTATGAATGCTTTATGCTTCCAAAAGCTGCTCAAGAATCAATGCTGTTCAGCTAGATGGATATGAATGAGCTTTTGAGTGTGATCGTGCCCACTGTTTACCAGAGCATTTGTTGCCTTTGTTATCATCCTCTTAACAAGTTCAGGACAGGGTCCTAAATAGCATCTGAGAGAGTCTTCTCACTCTGGGAGCTGAGGACCTCCTAGAGCAGAGCTGTTTTTACTCAGGCTCTTGGATCATTTGAGGAGGGGAATAGGATATATTATAATATATTATAGGGATCCCAAGATGAGACTATTATAAAACTGTGCTTGAGATAAGACTCAAAAAATTCCTCAGAGAGGGTACTTTGTCCTTGGGAATCTTCACCCTCATCTCAATATGGAGGAAAATAATAACGTGACAATTGCTAGAAATTCCAGGGTAAGCACAGCGCAGGAAGTACTTTCTGAGGAACTGAACCTCCTGGAGCTCTGTATGCAAGAGACACTGATTGTCCACACCTTCTACTTACCCACCACCCACCTTAGCCTGTCCTTTAAAATCACCCATGTTAAAAGATAGCACACCGAGGTTTGGCATCCTTAGAAGTCCAAAAACTGAGGGTGAGTATTGAACTGTGAATTGTGTTCCCTCATGTGATTTTGCAGGACGTTTTGGGAGGCTCTGACCACAGTGCTGTCCTGCAGCTCTCCAATCTGGTGGAGGGTGTCTACACCTTCCACTTACAAGTGACTGACAGCCAGGGGGCCTCAGACACAGATACCGCTACTGTGGAAGTGCAGCCAGGTGTGTTCACAAGCTCCTGTTTTTGGCTCATGATGGAAGTGGCAGTCTTTGGGGGCTCCTTGCAATTGGGAGGTGTCACCCATGTGGGAGGTCTGCTGTGGCTGATGTTACATCTTGGCCAGAGCTACTTTGAGGCTTTCTCTGTACTGTTATTCCCTCTGAACAGATGCAGCTTTATAGCTCATTAAGGAGAACTGGGGATAGCACTTTATTCTCCTGCTAGAAGATAAAGACCTAACATGAAGGTACCCAAGGGCTTCAGGGAGCATTGAGGGCAGCTCCATAGAGGCTGCCATACAACCACAGTGAAGCCACCTGGGTGATGCCCACAGGGCTGGGACAGTAAATTCTCCTTCCCCTGGTAATGTGTGAGGTGCTGAGATTTCAAGTTAAGTATACGTGGTTATCTTTTAGAAATAAATTAATAGATTAAACAAGGAATAAAACACTCTCAGAAAATGGCTTTTGTAGTATTTGGAAAAATTCATCTCAGTACTAAAACCCAGGTCATTTAAAATTCTGTAAATGCTCATACAGGCCATTCTCCTCACCTCATCATCCCTGTGACTTCCAAGTAGAAAGTGTCCTAATTTCTCTATTCCCAGACCCTAGGAAGAGTGGCCTGGTGGAACTAATCCTGCAGGTTGGTGCTGGGCAGCTGACAGAGCAGCAGAAGGGCACCCTGGTGAGACAGCTGGCTGGGCTGCTGAATGTGCTGGACTCGGACATCAAGGTGCAGAAGATTCAGGCTCACTCAGATCTCAGGTATGATCAGCATGTTAGTCCAGCCTTCAGCTATTTCCTCTGCTTGTTCTATATTTTTGCACACATTTTTATCTATTTGTATACTTTTTATCTTAAAGGGCAGCAATAAGGATGACATCATTCCAGATTCTTCCTGCAAGTCTCAGTAGATGCTTGTTGATGGAGAATGTTCTAAATGATAGGCTTAGTAACTATCAGAGGGAGTAGATTTTTAGACCTGGTATCTTCAGAGGGCTTTCAAAGGACCTGAGGCTTGCACAAAGTGTGTCTCAGGGCCACACTTCATCTTACTGCTCAATATGAGAGGGTAACTGGTTACTTCTTCTATCTACTGGGAATCTATGAAGCCGTAACTTCTGTCCTTATTTCTTATGAGATTTATATATTTAATTATGTTAATTGAAACATTATTTTTAAAATTCTTATTAAACTTGTAAATATTAAGATAAGGTGTGAGGAGAGAAAGAAAGAATATGGACAATGAAAACAAACTTCTCATTAATAACTCCATCTGCCCATTGTCATCAACTATTCTCAGTTTGCTTTCCAAATAAATCAAGTTTACTTAGAAAAATGTCAAATTAAAAAATAATTGAATATTTGTATATAACCTTTTCTAAAATGGATTTCATGTTTTTCTTACTTAGAAAATATTAAACACTGGACCCAAACATGTCTGAAAATCAATAAAAAAAAATCTGAAAAATCACAAAATTGATAAACCTTTAGCAAGTTGACTGAGAAAAAGGAGAGAAGACTCAAATTACTAAAATTAGGAATGAAAGAGGATGTTACTACCAACCATATAGAAATAAAATAAAAGGGACTATACTGTAAAGCATCATGTTTTATAAAGCAGTTCACTTGGATGGAATGAACAAATTCCTAGAGAGATACAGTTATAAAAACTAACTCAAGAAGATATAAAAAATTATAATAGACCTATCAGAGGTAAAGAGATTGAATCAACAGTCAAAAATATTCCCTCAAAAGTGCAGACCATATGGCTTTAGTGGTGAATTCTACAAAACATTTACTGACTTGATACCACTTTCACCAACTCTTTCAAAAAGTAGAAAAAGAGGGAATATTTTTCAGTTCATTCTATGAAGTCAGTTTTACCTTGGTATTAGAATCATATCAAGATATCACAAGAAAACTGCAAACCAACATCCCTTATCAATCTAAAAACAAAAATCCTCAATAAAATACCATAAAACTGCATCCAACAGCATATAAAAAAGATTATACAGTATCATGGCTACTTAAGAATTTATCCTAGGAATGTAAGGCTGAGTCCACATAAAAATCCATAAAGGTAATAAATCATATTAATGTATAAAGGTCAAAAACCATATGACCATCTTAGCAGACACAAAGAAATCAGTTGATAAAATCCAACAGACATTCATGATAAAAAACAGTTATAGTTGAATTGTATTTCCCAAAAGGACATGTTCAGCTAAAACCTCTAGCACACATGCACATGGTCTTATTTGGAAATAGGATCATTGCAGATGGAGTTAGTGAAGAGAAGGTCAACCTGGAGTAGAGTGAAACTCTAATCAAATAAGACTGCATTTTTATACGTGAAGAGACACACAGGGAGATTATCATATGGTGAAAGGGGAGAGACTGGGCTGATGCAGCTACAAGCCTCAAAATGCCAAGGATTGTTAGCAGCATGAAAGCTAAGAGAAAAAACAGGGAACACACTTTCCACTGGAGCCTTCTGAAAGGGTTTGGCCCTTGCCAAGACACTTTGATTTTGAACTTCCAGCTTCCAGAAGTGTGAGAGAATAAATTTCTGTTTTTTTAGCCCCCTAATTTGTAGCTTTTTATAATCACCAGCTAACACAAATTTGAATAGATGTTTCTCCAAAAAGGATGTGCACACAAATGGCCAATAAGCAGATGTGAAAAGGTTCAACATCATTTAACACAGGGGGGGAATTGTAAATCAAAACCATATTGAGATACCACTTCACTTCATACCCACTAGGATGATAGTAAATACCAAGAGAGATCATAACAAGTATTGTTGAGGATGTGGAAAAGTTGGGAGCACTCACACACTGCTGGTGGAAATGTCAGTTGGTGTAGCTGTAATGGAAAACAGTGGGCAGTTCCTCAAAATATCAAGCAGAGAGCGACCATGTAACCCAGTAATTCCACTCTTAGGTTTATATATCATAAAAAAGTATGTCCAGATAAAAATTTGCATAAGAATATTCATAGCAACATAATTCACAATAGCCAAAAAATAGGAACAACCGAAAATGTCTATCAAATGCAGAATGGATGAATAAAATGAGATATATTCATACAATGGACTATTAATGGACAATAAAAAGTGTTGATACATGCTACACATGATGCACTCTGAAGATTCTGCTAAGTGAAAGTAACCAGACATAATGCCATATGGATTTTTCATTTACATCAAATGTCCGAGGTAGTCAAATTCTTGGAGATAGAAAGTAGGTGAGCGGTTGTCAGTACCTATGGATGGGATGATGGCTGCTAATGGGTATGTAGTTTCTTTCTCAGTTGATGAAAATGTGCTGGAGTTCAGTGCTGGTGATAGCTGTACCATTCTGTGATTGTGTAACCAACTTAACCAGGTCTTTCGCCCCCTATCCAGAAAAACCAAATGCTGACTCACAAGAAATGTTTTTATGTGGAATGGATTTCTGGTACAAGACAGGCTCCAACACATTTTTATCCCAGCCTCCAAGGGAGTCAGCAGTGAGGCTAACACCCTAATAATGCCAACTCCCTGGATGTTGGGAGTGTTGGGATTATGTGGGGAGGGAAGGAATGTAAGGGAGGGCAAGGCTCTGCATTTCCAGATCCAAGGAGGGCCAGGAAGTAGAGGCAACAGGAGTCAAGGTATTTAACTTTCCCAGTAGGGCATTTTCTCAGCAGTCAGCAAAGGTCTCTGATGTCACTCAAAGGGACACAGAAATTTTTGCAGGGCATATATCATACTCCGTCTTCCTAAGTTTCCCAGATCTGCAGTTGAAGCAAGTTAATGTTTTAATGGTTAATCAAAAGGAGAGAGAGGAGGGGTGCAAAAGATGGTTAGAATTTAATCTTGCTTCTTCTTAATTCTTTGGGGGAGTTTTTTGTTGCAAAGTGGAGGGGACCTGGCTACCAACACACTATAAGCTACCAGATGATACACTTTGAAAGGGTGAATTTGTGTTAAGTAAATTGTACCTAAATAAAAAAGCTAAAGCATGAACCAGTCTGGAAGTTATTGTTCTGAGTATCTTTGTGTCTGTCTGCTGTTATATATTCTTTGGCCCTTTTATCTGAAGGGCTATTGTCAGCTGTACTTTGGGACTGAAGAGTCTTTATTTGTGAAAAGAAGTAGATCAGTGCCTTGGCCCATGGCCATGGAAGTGCTCTTGAATCCATGCTTTACCACGTCTGTTTTATGGGGCTCTGGCTAGAGTGGCTTGTTATTTGGTCCCAGTCTGTCTGTGTGACTGTCCTCTTTCACTGCCTTCTTGCAGCACCGTGATCGTGTTTTATGTACAGAGTGGGCCTCCTTTCAAGATTCTACAAGCTGCTGAGGTGGCCCGAAATCTACACAGGCAACTCTCAAAGGAGAGGGCTGATTTCTTGCTTTTCAAAGTCTTGAGGATTGACACTGCAGGTATGTCCCCTGTGGGAATGTTGTGGGTATTTCTTTCTTTTTCTTTTTTTTTTTTTTTTGAGACTAGGTCTCGCTACTTTTGCCCGTGGAACCGCAGGCTCTCATTGCCAGGGGTACCAAAGACTCAAGCAATCCCCAGCCTCAGCTTCCCAGGTAGCTGGGATTACAGGCACACATCACCATGCCCAGCTATTTTTTTTGGAACTAGGGCTGGCTCGCTACGGGTCCCAGGCAGGACTGGAACCATGATCCCTAGCCCCGGCTGCTTCATAGTCTGAAGCTTACAGGCACGAGCCACCATGCCCGGCCAAGGTATTTTTTTTTCAATTTAAATTTTTTTAGAATTTAATTTAAGTTTTTTAAAAATTAAGTTCTAGTGTATTCAGAATTAGGTAACATTGAGCTCAACATCCTGTCAAGTTAAGTTTAATGAGAATCTTGTAGAAACGCAAATAATAGAATAAATTAGCATAATAGAATAAATAGAAGATTTCTGGGAGTTGGTGATAGCTCTGGTTCTAATAACAGCAGTCAGATCTCAGTTCTTTTTTGACTGAATGGAAATTAAGTTCAATATTTAATTATGTTTCAGATTTCTCCATGTCAGTCCCTATGGGACATTCTGAAAGGATTAGACTTGCTATTCAGAGCTAAGTTTTACTGGCACCGGAAAGATGTGTGGTGTATTAACATTAACATTCCAACAACCCAGGGACACGTTTTGTTTCTTTCTCCAGTAGGTCTCCAGAGGCATTGGCCAAGTGCACTGTGTCTTTGAGGGTGACTGAAAAGCAATAATAGTCGCGGGTCAGTTTTTAGTACTATACTACAGATAATGGTCATAGTCAGAAATTTTATATTTAACCTGTCAGAACAATATGAAAGAATACTTAGTATTATTTACCGGAAAAGTCATGTTTATAAAATCTCTTTAGTTTGGATATAAGCCTAACATTGTAAATGATGGTGTAAAGAGATTATTGACCATTTTAAATAGCTTGTAAGTGCCTTCCATTGTACCTCTTAGTTCTTCGGCTTGCCACCCATCTCTTGGCACCAAACAACTTTTAGGTATGAATGGAAGCATGGTTTTTGTCCAAGGTCTCTGTTTCCAGCTATTCAGGAACATAAATCCTTTATTATGTTAATGTGGCCTTTTCAATAGACACCAAGGATGTGAGAATTACAAGTGATGTAATAATGTTGTGTAGTAAAATTTCATATCTGCTTTTTACAACTAAGCACCATTACTTTGTTGCATCTTCATACAAGACAATGTAACCTTCTATCTGAAAACAAGATAAAGATGCTAAAATTATTCCCAAAGATCATTTCACTCATCTACTATATCTCTTTCATAGACTCAAGTCATCTCTAAAGGTAGACTATGTTGAAATTGTTCTTTACATCTATAAATACATATCACTTCCATATGTATTTAATTTGAAGAATCTCATTATCCCCAGTAAGTGGGATTTCAGTAAAATTTAATTTTTTTAGGTGTATGTCTGCCCAAAGTTGACTTTCTCAGTTATAACATGGAGTAACAATTTTTTTTAGTGTGATAGAATTTTAATAGACCAATGTATATAAAGAGAGAAGAAAAAGGATAGTTCCCCCCCAAAACACCCAAAGTTACCCATCCCCTTGTAGGTAAATGCAGAGTCATTTGAGTTGGCTCAAAGCAGGACCATTGAGGCCTGAAAGCTTGTCACAAGTCTAAGATATCTTTCTGTGGGGTCCATAGGAAAGTGGTAGAAGGGGCCAGGCATTTTGATTTTGAAAGCAGCAAAGTCAAAGTACAAATCAAGATAAAGGCTGCCCTGGTCAGCCTCCCCAGAGGTCCCTCATCCATGTCTCTTCCAAGTGTCTCTATATGTCTTTGACTCCACATGTCTCCTTCCATGTTCCCCAAGTCCCTGCTGTCAGTCAGTCCCAGGTTGAGAGGCCAGCATGCTATCTCTCACATGTCTCTGTTCCATGTATCTCCTCCAAGTCTCTTCTGAATCGAGTAACATTTTCATAACCTCCCTCTGTTTCCCATTACAAAAGTAATATTTATTTACTGTTGGAAATTTGGAATACCCAGAGAAGTAAAATAAAATGTCCAAGGATCCTCCAGATTCTAGAGTTTAGTGAACTTTTGTGAATGCCCTGATGTATATCCTTACAGTTCCTCCTTCTCTGCAGACATTTAATACCTTCAGGTAACTTGATATATGTTTTTATTGTTTTTCAACATTATGAGAATTTCTCAAATTCTTTAAAACATTCAGTAGGAATTAAAAAATGTTATTTTCTTACATCATTGTTCCTTTTTGTACAATATTTGATTTCTCCTCTCAGGTGTAAACCACATAAATCTCCTACCACCACACCATCTGTGACCCATCACTATAGTTCATTGTGTTCTTTCCTCCTCTGTTTTAATCCCTCAGCCTCCCTCTCCCCTGCAGTATATCTCAGATATATAATTTGCCTGGAAGTTTTATCTTTTTTTCTGACACTTTGTTTGGTTTCCCTATATTCCCTATAAGGGAAACCATCTGGTATTTTTCTTTTTCTTTCTGATTTACATCACTGAGCATAATCCCTTCCAATTCCATCCATGTTGCTGCAACTGGCATGAATTTATCTTTATTCATTGTTAAGTCATATTCCATTGTGTATATAGACCACATCTTCTAAATCCTTTCATCTGTTTTTTTGGTTTTTTTTTTTTGCATTTAGATTGTTTCCATGTCTTGGCTATTGTAAATAATGTTACCATAAATTACCATAGGAGTGCAGGTTTCTTTTTGAATTAATGTTTTTGTGTCCTTTGAGTAGATTCCTTAAGCTTGACTTTAAATAATGTCAAACTATATGAATGAATGATGATTAAACTATAGCATGATTCTGTACGCATGGCCACAACTATAGCTGACCCTTGATCAGAGGTTTGAACTTCAGGGGTCCACTTACATGTGGAATTTTCAGTGAATAGGCAGTTGACCCTTGATCCCTGAATAGGTGAAAATCCTGTAAATACCTTTTCCTTGTGACTTTCTTAATAACATTTTCTCTTCTCTAGCTTACTTTATTATAAGACTACCGCTTATAATATGTACAACACCAAAGCATGTGTGGTTCATCAACTGTGTTCTCAGGAAGGCTTCCTATCAATACCAGGATGCTTAGTAATTAATTTCTTTTGGGGGGTTCAAAAGCTATATTTAGATTTTCAGTTGCTTTGGGGGTCAGTTTCCCTAACCACTGTTACCTGGAGTCCACTGTATTTTCACTAGGTCAGTTTTTAGAATTTACTTTTCTTGTGCAAAAGGGTACTGCATTTTTAAGACTTTCATTTGATGGTGTGAATTGGCTTTTTTCTGCCATTTGCTTCCAGATAAGTTTGTCAATACTGAGACACTCCCTTGAACCCTTTTGGCCCACTGGAGGCTCACGATTCAATAAAATGCTTGGGTTTAGGCCCAAAGTCATGGGAATGCACAGATTGAAGCTGGGAAACTTCAGCTTTTCTCTGTGGTAACCTCAGGCCTGCTCACCTCTTTGCAGGTTGCCTTCTAAAGTGCTCTGGCCATGGCCACTGTGACCCCATTACAAAGCGCTGCATTTGCTCTCAGTTGTGGATGGAGAATCTGATACAGCGCTATATCCATGATGGGGAGAGCAACTGTGGTGAGTCCTGGGGTTGCGGGGTGGCTTTGGGTGAGGAATTTTAACACGACTCACTGTCAGGGCACAGGGGACTATCCCCCGCCTCTGTTCCTGATCTCCTCAGATGACTAGGAAAACAAGAATCAATTTAGTTACATGCACATGGGGAATTTACACGACTGTCAATTCTAAATTAATGGGACAGATAAGGGTTATATCCTGAGTTAAAGAATGGGATGGGGCTGGCATGTCAAGGAGAGAGGAGGAATCTCACATGACAAGGAGAGGGCAACTCACATGACAAAACCTTTCCAGATAGTTCTGTGATTAGAATAAAAAAGATTATTTCTGGAGAAGTCCCCAAATATGGGCAATCTATGTTTAAGTAATGATAATAGTTTCTCCTGAGACTCACATGTTAAGTCTCAACTCTCTTGGTTGAATTGAGTTTCACATACCAAGGTGACACTGACTGAAAAAAGTCTACTCTGGGCATCTTAGAAAATGCCTGCCTAAACATTTGGTGGGCTGAGATGTGCGATTTCACATCATTCTGAAATCTCAGAAACATCTGCCTAGCTTTGCAGCTGTAAACTTTCAGCCCTGCTCCTATTTCCTGAAGCCAGGTGACTCATTCTCTTGGTAAATGAATGAAAATCCTCCCCACAGTTTGTGTGTTCAGGCTTTTTGCTAATATGTCTTAATGAGGAAATTCAGCTTGGAGAACCAAGGCTAGTTTTGCTAAGCAAATTGCTTTGGGCCACGTGGGCTGCCTTTCCAGATCACCTGCCCCACCTGAAAGTCAGTGTGACCTTCTGGCATGTGGTCCTGCTGGAATAATACAGACAAGAGAATTAAGTTCCCTTTTCTGGACTGTCTTCACAAGAAAGCACTGAGATTTGGAGGCATTATATCTGATGGCCAAACTGTGGCTTTAAATCTTTAAATCTGGGAGGAAACTCTATTTTAATCCCAGTTTATTTCTAAGAGTAAATTTGTTGTCTTGGGGCTCCAGATGGACATAATTAGCAAAAAGATATTAGTGATAATTGACTGCCAAATTATGTTCCCACTCATCACTACTCCATAAAAATTGAAAAATAACCAACCCTTAAACCATTGTTCCAAAGAGCATGTACAACATTAACTAGAGTTAAGCCTGGTGCCTTTGCTCCCTTGGTTTCTCTGCTCTTGGGCTGCTGTTGCAAACATTTTCATAGGATTTCTGCAAGGATATAGAAGGAATTAAGAGCTGCTCACCTCCAAGTTGTTGCCTGACACTGTGAAAAGTATCTTCAGATCATAGGAAGCCACAGAAGCATTTATTCTGTATGAAAACCAAGTCAGAACTTTTTTGGGGGAGGGAGGGTTATGATTCTGGAATGCATATTTTGATGTACCATACATGGGTATTTAAGAGGCATGACCCCTTAATTGGTTTTAGTTTTTTCAGATGATTCTGTTCTCAAGTCAGCATGAAATATGTGCTGCATGAACCACCTGGACAAAAGGAGGTTTTGGGTTGTTCTTGATTTATTTGCATTTTACCCTGCTCTGCTCTGCTCCCAGCCAGATGAGGAGTGATCAGTATCGCAGATGAGCTTTGCCTGTAAGGAGTCAGAAATACTCATTGCCAGCCATGAAGTGAAGTTGTTCTGCACACAACGTGTAACTGTGTCCACTCGGCTTTCTTGTTTTTCAGACTGGAGTATATTCTACGTGGCAATGCTGACCCTGGGCCTCATCGTGATCATGGGGGGGTTGACTTGGCTTTGCATTTGCTGCTGCAAGAGGTAGCTGGTGTGCTTCATATATACATTTACTTGAAATAAAGACATATCATTCAAAGGAGCAGGACAGCTTTGGTAGCTTTTGCTTGGCTTAGTTAAACTGCAGAGCTGTTCAACAGTGCTTTCCTTTATGAAGACAAACTAGACTTTCAAATACTGTACAATGCAATCTCTTATTTCCTTTGACATATGTGCCTAGACAAATGGAAGCTTTATCTCATTGCTGCCCTCATATTTTCTAGATGGTTAAATGACTCTGTGTCAAAGCTAATGTGATTTTCTATCAGTCTCACATTATATTCAGTAGAACACCATCTAAGTGTCCTGACTAATGTAGGGTAAATGAGTTGGTCAGGTTTTTTATTCCATTAGCCTAATGTAAGCAGCATCTGTAGTATTGTGTCTTCCTCTTGTGTGATCCAATGGGTGTGCACATGTGTAAGTGTGCACACCTGGGCCTAGGAGAGGGGATAAAAGGGTGCAGGGGGCATGCGAGAGAATGCACATGAAACTAGAGTGAGTGTGAGAGAGAACTCAGAGAAAAGTGTGAAGATTCCTGAGGTGGGGGGAGGAAGTGAGGAACTTACCTGCTTCCCGGTACCCCCAGTCCTGGCCATGCCCTGCCTGTTGTGTCTGTGTAACTGCTAAAACCAATAAAGAACCTATACAGATTGGTCAACCTGATGCTCATTTCTACACTAATCAGCCCTGAGCAGAAGGAGTTTTACATGTTGATAATTATTATTTTACTTGTGTGAAGCAGCAACTGAATCTACCTGAATTTTATCCAAAAAGTGAAAAACTTTAAATGAGGTGTTAAGATCGCCAGAGAGAGGTTTGGCTTAAGTTTTTCCCTGGAAATGGCCTTTGAGAAGTTCCTGAGCTACCCGTTTATCAGAACCACTCAGAACTCTTTGCTCAGTCCTTTCTGAAGAGATTCACAGTGACAGTGGTTCCTCATATTATTTGAAGATGGCAAGGTGGCCTGGGCTCCATTTCCCAGATGAAGCACTGAGAATCTCTGCAAAGAATACATGAGAAAGGAATGATAGACCATAATTAGTGATTATTTCTCAGCAACCACTTATAAATTATTGTAGTTTCATTTGTGATTTCCAAAGTTAAAGGGAACGTATACACAGGAACTCACAAGCAAACTCCTATTAGGTCACATTCATTAAGAACCATCTGGAATGATGGTTACTGCTGTGCTTTAAGCAGCTTTAAAATTCTGGGCTTTGTGAGATCAGCGTCTAGTAACCATCAAGATGATGATGATGGTGGGGGGGGGGATGATAATGATAATGTCAGTGATTTCTTGTGGACATGTGCCATTATGATTAATATTGCTAAATGCTTAATAATTTTTAACTTATTGACTATTCGCAGCCAAACAATAGAACATTCTTACTCTCATTTTACAGGTGAGAGCATGGAGGTACCAAAGTATCAAATATTTTTTTCATTTTTTTAATATTTCAAATAATTTTTCAAAGCAACCCAGATAGTAAGTGTTAATGCCAGGGTTAGACACCCATGTTCTTTATCACCAAACTCTCAGAACACTGCCTTTGTACTACAAAGTGACTCTTTGCTTCCTGTACCCCTTCTCATGGATTGATGTCTGTTTGCATATTCTCTTCTGAAACCAAGGCAGCAGCACACAGAACCAACTTAGTTCTTTTCTTGTGTTGTAGAAAAAATCAAAATGCAAGACTGGGTTATTGTTAATTACATTTGGGGATTTATTATATATAATTTTTAATTTTTGTTGAGTTATTGGTTTCTGCCATCTTTTTTTTTTGAGATTAGATCTTGCTATTTTTGCCCGTGGAACTGCAGGCTCATGTTGCTCGGGGTACCACAGACTCAAGCAATCCCCAACCTCAGCTTCCCAGGTAGCTGGGATTACAGGCACACGCCACCACACCCAGCTATTTTTTTGGAACTAGGTCTCGCTACGGGCCCCAGGCGGGACTCGAACTGCGATCCCTAGCCCTGGCCGCTTCATAGGCTGAAGCTTACAGGCACGAGCCACCGTGCCCGGCTGGTTTCTGCCATCTTTTTATTCCTGCATTCTTGGACATTCCAGGGTAGTGTATGTCAAGGGGAAATTGCTCATCCAGGTTTGTCTGAGGAAAGAATTCCTCATGGACCACCACACATAAGTTGAATATTGCTGTAAAGGGTCTTGGCACCTCCACTGAAGCTTTGCTGAGAGCCACAGTTGCAGGTGGCATGGTCTTTCTGCACAATGGACTTCAGTGCCTCTAGTCAGACGTCTCTGAGTATGGATCCCATTATTAAAAGATTCAGACCAACGATTACATTCTAAGAACCATTCTAGCCTCTATCACATGTCTTAAATCCTGGAGCCTGGCCTCTCTGAGCATCTGAGTTGAACTTTTCATTCTTTTGTTTCAGGCGGAAAAGGACTAAAGTAAGGAAAAAAACAAAGTACACCATTCTGGATAATATGGATGACCAGGAGAAAATGGAGCTGAGACCCAAATATGGTAAGAGGTTCTCCAAAATGGTTCTCTTAACCTAGAAGGAATCATGCTAATGGGAATAAGCCAGAAAGAGAGAGAGAAATAGTGGATGATCTCACTTATATGCAGGATATAGGGAGAACAAAAGGAAAAGTAAAAAGTAAAACCAATTGTCAGCTGAACTGAAGCATAGAACAATAGAGGGGGAGGGGGTACGATTGGGAAAGAGATGAGCACAAGAGATTAAGATGATGGTTCACAGGTGACAAGGTGATGAAAAAACCTCAGCGTAGACAACGATGTAAAATATGTATATGGCAATCAATTTTAAAAATTTAAATTAAAAAAATATGACTGCCTGACACCTTCAAATGATTCCTTCTGAGAGTTTGCTGAGAGTTGCCTTAGAGATGAGGGACCCACACAGTCAGATGTCAACACTTTATCTGAGAAAGTCCTGTGAAGAAAAGTGATGCATATCATCTGAGGATATGCTGAGAGGGTATTGCTGTGCTATGAATTTAATGAAATTTTGGCAAAGTGTATGTGGAGGCATTAGTGGGTAAGGGATAAAAAATACCTCTTATCAGTTGAGCATTCACCAGAGGACCCCAGAGAAAAGATGAACTTTCAAATAGAGGTACCTCTAATGCCTTAAATTTTCTCTACTTTAGCTCGTTTCTGAGTACTGTTTCCATGATGTCTGCTACACAAGAAATGTGGCAAAATAACACTTAGACCTCAAACTCAAGCATTTTTTAGTTGCTGCATTAACTAATTAACCCTATAGCTAGATGGAGACAAGGATTTTTACAGAAAATTGACTTTTTACCCCAATTGAATAAATCTCTATATTTGGAGGCACTGCTTACCCAGCTCTGTTAAAATTTTTTTATTCTCATTTATCAATTCTTGGATTTTATTGAATTTTCTCTCTGGTCGCCTAAGGCTGCTCAACACTGATTCTGTGGATTTTTAATAGCCCTGAACATATAACTAAGTTAATACATCCAGACGTACAGAATCACTTTCAAAGTCATACATGAAAAGTGTTGAGTGCCTACTAAGTAAAATCTGGTTAGACCCTGGAGAAATTGAAGCATATACCATTCTTATGGGAGCTCACAGCCCAAAGGAGGAGGATTATTCCAGAATGTGAAGAGTCCTACAGAAGCATGGATCCTGTCCTGTGGGACACAGAGTCCGGGACAACTGAGGGTAGAGAGAGAGTGGCATTAGGAGCTTGGCAGGAAAAACATTACACGAAATACAAATAATAGCACATATTATTATGAATTCATAAATACATTGAATGCTCACCCTTTACATGACATGAGGACTGAGGCATTATAAAGTGACTTTTTACCTAAGAACTTAGGATACTGTAAAATGTCTTAGCATATCCCCTGCCCCTTAAAACATTCACCATTCTAACCTTCTCATGTCAACTCACAGAACTCCCCTTCTTATGACCCAGGTTCTAAACTTCAATCATGGATGCCTGTCAGACACCTTGTGCCCACTGTACCTACTGTCTTGCCCCTTTCTTGCTTAGTTTCTTGCTCCCTACTCCATCATTTTTACCACCACTTTATTGATCAGAATCTCATCTTACCTCTAAACTGAAAGTACCCATAGTAATGGCCAACAAGTATTTGATGTCTTATCTGTACTAGGAATTGTTCTAAGCACTTTACCCATTTAATTCCAACCGATAGCTCTATTAGATGTGTACTATAATCATTCCCATTTTATGGAAGAGGAAACTGAGGCATAGCAAAATTGAACAACTTGCCCAAGCACCAGACTCTACTCCAAGCCTGAGCTCTGTCCTCCCCACCCTGCTTCTTTGTGCCTGTTGTCTGCTCACAGGTCACCTCTCTTCTTCCCTCCTCCTGCACACTATGGTTTTAATAACATCCTGAGATCACAGTTTAATCAAGTTATTCCTTTGGTTGTAAAACCCAAACTTCATGGTTTGCTTTGTCTTCTTGTTGTCTCAGCCTCTTTCATGGTTTCTTACACGCATCCTTTAGATGAATTATTTTCCTTATTTCTGGGTGTCTCTGCACACTCTGCCCTTCTCCTGCCCCCCTGTCTCAAATCTCTTTAAATTCTTTCTTATTTGAAATTTCACTGAAACAACTGATACACATGTGCTGATATTTTTCTTGATTCATATGAGGTTTATTTTTAAGTTCTAGCCTATTACAAATGACATTCTCAGAAGTCTGTTCTAAACCCTTAATTAGACACACTAAATTATTTGTGAGCCATCTGTCTCTTATTTTGACTTCCAGCAGTCAAATATTCTACCAAAAAAAATTAGACTCAAATAAGTGGTAAAAACAAACAAACGAAATTCATTTTTTGAGTCCTTGGTGTACTAAATGCTGGACTCTCCATGGACACTTACATTTAATCTTCACTGTAAATCCATGGAGGAGATACTTTGTTACTTTCTGAATTAATAGATGAAGACACTGAAAGCCCAGAGAGGTTAAGCATCCAGGTCAGGATCACACAGATCTTAGCTGTCAAAACTTGGCCTCAGGCTTGGGTGGATCCAAAGCTCCAGTTAACTACTCAGGAGGAAACCTCAATTGCAGCTGTGTTGTGAGTGATTGCTTTGCAGGCATAATTCTGAAACCAGAATGACAGAGCTGAGAGTGGAAAATGCCCTCTCCCCAAGACATGTCTCTGCCTGCTTCTCCCTAGGTATCAAGCACCGCAGCACGGAGCACAACTCCAGCCTGATGGTGTCAGAGTCCGAGTTGGACAGCGACCAGGATACCATCTGGAGCCGAGAAAGAATGGAGAGAGGGAACCCAAAGGTTTCCATGAATGGCTCCATCAGAAATGGCACCCCCTTCAGCTACCACTCCAAGGACAGATAATGGTGCTGCTGTGAAACTTGCAGACCTGCCAGGGGGTCCTTTCATCCAGGGCCTGATGGAGCTCAAACGCAAATCACCACCTCTTAAAAGAGGCAGCACACGTGTGACTCCATATTTGAATAGACCCGTTTTCTTGGGGTTTTCGAGATACAAAACCAAACCAGAACATCGCTCTTTCCCCTGGGCTGCCTGTTAATAGGAAAATAGGAAGAAAGACTGAGTGGGAGTCTTAGTTCCACACATAAAGAGCTCTGTGTTTTTGTAGCTGACCCAGTATTATCTGTTGAAATAAAGACTAATTGTTAGCTGCTTTAGGGAAGGTGAATTAAATATGGATTTAAAGAGGACCAGCTTCCTTCAGGAAATTTGAATGCCCTTAAGGCTCACTTGTAAACATGGCTTCTGGTCACATACATAAGTCAGAAGACTGGAGAGAGTGACGGTTTCGCCAAGGTCTGACTTGACTTTTGTGCCTCAAGCTCTCTATGCTAACTGCAAAAGCCACGTGGAGTCCTTCTGGTTTTACTCTTTTGTCAACTTCCATCTCTATGATCTTTTGAGAAAGCAGATCTTGGATGTTTGAAAGCTTGATAAAAATTGCATTCTGAGGAGGAGGTAATTGACAGGGAGTCTTGAAAGTTGGAGATAGCCTTTTAACATTCTTCACTTTTTCTTTTTCCTATAAACCACTGAGACTTCTCTTAGTTGTACTTTACAATAAACACAATAAGTGATTAACTCACAGAACATTTATGGAGGGTGGACCATAAGCTGTGCGTGCAGATGGGGAATCACACGTAGTGATTATATCTGAAATGTCATCAATCTTCATTAGGGGTCGGACACGGTGGTGCGTTCCTGTAAGTGGCAGTCTAGGAAGCCGTGGCGGGGACCGGGGATCCTGGTTGGAGTTCCACTAGGGGCAACGTAGCGAGACCTAGTTCCAAAAACTTAGCTGGGTGTGGTAGTGCGCGCCTGTAATCCCAGCTACCTGGGAAGCTGAGGCTGGGGATTGCTTGAGTCTGTGGTACCCCGGGCAACGTGAGCCTGTGGTTCCACAGGCAAAAATAGTGAGCCCTAGTCTCAGGAAAAGAAAAAATAAAACTTCATTAGGGTGGCATGTTCTCAATACTCTGGGTTCCTACATGCTTTTTCCATAATATTTTGACTGACATTCATTCCACATGTTTAAAAATATTTTTATTAATGTTTTCCTACTGGATAAGTCTCTTGAATATATGGGAAAAGGTAAGCCATCCCTGACCACAGAGTAGCTCCCCACAGCAATCAACTGGAGCCAGTAGTTTCCGCATGCACCTACAGCCCTAAAACTGGTACGGGTACAGGCCTCTACACCAAAGAGTAGGTCTTTTGCCCTCCAGGGAAAGAATTTACCAGAGAGTACTAGTTGTAGTTGAACCAGACAAGCTTTTTTTAGAGGCTCAAGCATGAGGGAAATAGATGAGGAAAAGAGAATCAGTCTGATTGTACTGTACCTAGCACTCTGGTGAATTCTTTTCCCAGAAGGCAAAGGACCCACTGTTAGGTCGAACAAGGCCTGTAACAGTAACTTGGGTGGTGCCCTGGATGTAATTCAAGGGAAGGTAAGAATGAGGCAGGGTCCAGCACAGACTGAACAAGTGTTGTAGCATCAAGTGTGACTTACATCGGGTACTGTGGTCTCTGTAAAACTAGGATTGCTCTGCTGTGATGAAGAGAAGAAGCAAGATGACTAAACCATCTAAACAGCATCTAAACAGCATCTAAACATCTAAACAGTGACTCCTGAGAGTCTTTGGGAGAAGGTAGGTAGTTAGGCGCTGTCTATGCTCTCCAGTCATGTTTATCTTCACAAGACCATCTTGTTTCTAATTACTGTACACTATGAGAAATGATAGAACTAAAACGTATAAGAGCATAAGTTTTTAAAAATTAATTTCTTTACTTAAGTCTACACTTTCTGTATTGCCAACCATCTTAACACTATCTGTGGTGTTCAGGCTGGGCATGGTGGTGCATGCCTGTAAGCGTCAGCCGAGGAAGCTGCAGCGGGACCAGGGATCACAGTTCAAGTTCCACTCGGGGTAACATAGCAAGACCTAGTTCCAAAAAAATAGCTGGGTGTGGTGGCACACGCCTGTAATCCCAGCTACCTGGGAAGCTGAGACTGGGGATTGCTTGAGTCCGTGGTACCTGGGCCAACATGAGCCTGCGGTTCCACAGGCAAAAATAGTGAGATCTAGTTTCAAAAAAAAAAAAAATACTATCTGTGGTGTTCAAATGACCATGGGATGCTTTGTACACCAATATTTACCTTCATAAATTTAAAATCTGCTCTACCTAGTGACCAAGGTTAGGCTGCTTTGCACATAGCCAGAAATATCTGGTATAGAATACCACAACCTAGATGTGAGGTTGGTAGAATACAATGACCTAATACAGTCATTTATTAGATGACCTCTGTCCTTTATGTATGCAATACATGTGATTCTTACAATCATCCTTGAGAAGTAGGTATAGTTATTCTCTTGTTGCAGCTAACATCCAGAAGACCCAGAGAGGCTATGTAAGTTGCCCAAGGTCACAGCTATTAAGTGAGGGTCTGGGAGTTGAATACAAAATTTGACTATGGAGCCTCTTGATTTTCAAGGACCCAAAGAACTGTACCCAACGGTTGGAGGGCAATTTTGTGGACTTTTGGATGCTCTGATCCTAAACCAGGAGGAATTCTTTTTGACACCTAGTGAGCAAAAGACCAGGGGAGAGAAGCGCCTGCCTTGCCTCCTGTGCGCTCACACCAGTGCCCCACCTCTCCTTTTGCAAAGTGCTGCCTCTGGCTTTCCCAGCTGACCACAAAAGAATCTTGAACCAATGGTAAATCAGAAGAAAGAAACGGAACACTAGTGACCTGGCAGATGACCTTCTCTTGTATGTCACACCTCATCAAGAGTGCAAGGTGGGATGACAGCATTCTTGTCTTGGACACTTACCATTAAGTGCCTTTGGAAGATCAACTTGCCAAGTATTTTGGAGAGGAGAAAAGAGGGCCTTGGAATGTGGGAGGGTCAGTTATATGGTTCAGAAGTCAACAGAAAAGATTATTGGTTTAATTCAATGAAGGAGGAATCAAACCCACAATCTTTAGAAGCCTAATGTGTTTCTGAAAACCAAGCAAATGGGTTAAGAAAACCAGGCATCTTGCCAATGACACCACCTTGTGGAGAGGAAGCAGAGTGTAGCCCTCTTTTGTATGTGATCAAGCTGTCGCGGACTTCATCTTTGTATGTCTTGACTTTATTTTTAAAGTGTATTATTTGTGTGTGTGTGTTATTTCCCTTGCATTGAAAATGTCTACTTCTAATATAACTATTAAACGTATATGTAAATCAAAATAAAGGGTGCCTGTTTTCTGTACAGACTAGTTGAGGGTTGAGGGGGGGTGCTTTTTCTTTATTTTTTGAAGAATTTCCCTTGAGTAGCAATCAACAGACTGGTGCTTTGTGTAACCTACGAGTTAAAGATGGTTTTCACATTTTCAGATGGCTACAAAGAACCCTAAGAGTATTTTTTTTTTTTGAGACTAGGTCTCACTATGTTGCCTGGGATAGTCTCATACATGTGGACTCAAGTGATCCCTAGCCTCAGTTTCCCAGGTAGCTAGGATTACGGGTGTGTTACCATGCCTGGCTCTCAGAGTATTTTGTGACACAAAACATACTTTTTCAGTTCTATAGTGTCCTTAACTAAAGTCTTATTGGAACATGAACATATTCTTTCATTTGTTTGCCTGTTGCCTTTGGTTCTTTGAGCTGCGACAACTGAGGTGAGTAATTTGAACAGACGGTGTCCCAAATATTTACCACCTGTATATTTAAATTATTTACCACATAGCCCTTTAAAGAAAATTGTGGAGTCCAGTCTAGAGTGATACCCCACAGTTGTTGGAAGACTGGATATGAGAAGGCGTTGAGGCAGATGAGCACAAGCAGGTGGATTCTCTGACATCAGTGCAGTCTGCCCCCTGCTGGAAAAGAAAGGCCTCCTATGGGGGGGAATGCAAATTGGCTTAAGAGCTGGCTACTTGAGCCACACCCCCTAAACTAGTTGTATCAATAATCCACTCACATTTTGCATCCCATCTATATAAATCCTGCATCATTTTCCTGTTTGGGGGCCATGATTCCCTAAAATCTCACAGTCACACCTGTATGCCTCCTTGTTGGGCAGCTAACAGGGTTGATCGGAGAGAGTTACTGGGTAGGCTTCGATGTCTTAGAAGTGAAGCTTTGCTGACTTAAATAATGTATTTAACTGTAATAGACTCAGAATAAGTTGTACACACTTAAAGTGCAGTGTGAAAAGTTTTGATATGTGTACTACTGTAGTACTATTATCACACTCAAGATAAAATTTTCTGTGGTCCCTCTCATCAATGAACCACTGATCCGTGTCACAGAGAAGCCTCTATCAAGCCCCATGACTTTGAAATGAGTGAGCATTGTGCTTCATATCTCTGTTTTGGGCACTGGTTAGCAAGATACATCCTAAGGTGAGAGAAAAACCTAAGCCAGCTTGTCAGGGTGCAACCAAACACAGTAGACACCCATCTGAAAATGAAGTCTTCCAGGAACTGAATGAAGATCTCTTGTGAGATTCTCAGTACCATTGAGAGAGCTGTGGTGATGACAGAAAAGTAACTTTAGTTTTGAAAGGGCATGGGAGTGGCAAGGCAGGTTTACAGGACATTTGGAAAGACTCCAAAGAATTGAATGATAGAAAAAAGATGTGAGGCTAAGAGATACACCCTTGTATTCCAAGCTTTCCACATCAGCCAGTGGAGGATGAATCTAGACCTTGGACATGGAGGCAGGAAGGCTTAAAAGCAGGTGTTGAACATGGCATCCCCCTCCCACCACCATCATCACCTCTCAGCCCCCTAAAGGGTAAGTCAAACTATACTACATATACAGTATTTCTATACTGTTAAGTCTATACTCACATCATTTGCTTTTACTGTATGTGGGTGCTGTTTAGGTTTTCTGTGATACCTGGTAGGATATAGTAGGTTATTTTTCACATTTGGAAGGCTCAAAATATTTTTCATATTGGTGAGTGATAACTGTTTCTTTTCTCCACACCATTTCTGCTTATGAGGTTTTGTTGGAAATTTTCTGTTATCAGATGGGAGACCTATAAAAGGAATTACACAATCTATATTCATTCTTAGATATTATTTCTCTTCCTCAAAGAAGTTCCCTCCTTTCCAAGTTATTTAGTTGTCCGTGTACTATGTGCGTATATTTCTGGACTCTCAATTTAGTTCTGTGATCTGTATGTCTTTTTATTCCATGCTGTTTTATTAAAGTTTGGTGTATTATTTCTCCATCTTTGCTCTTTTTCCTCAGGATTGTTTTTGCTATCTGGGTTTCTTATATTTCTGAGTAAATTTCATGATTTTCTATTTTTATGAGGAATGCCATAGGGTTTTGATAGGGATTGCATTAAATCTATATATTACTTTAGGTTATACAGCGATTTTAATAATGTTAATTTTTGCAATCCATGAAAATGGAATACCTTTCCATTTCTAGGTGTCTTCTATTTATTTCAACCATGTGTTACAGTTTTCTGTGTACAGATCTCTCACTTCTTTGGTTAAATTTATTAGAAGTCACTTAAATCTTTTGGATGAGCTTGTTAAATGTTCTTCTAATGAGAATGTTCTGATTTATCTTTTGGCCAGTTTGTTATTTGTGTACAAAAATGCAACAGATTTCTGTATATTCATTTTGTAGCCTGTCACTTTATTTCTAGTAGTTTTTACTAGAATCTTTGGGATTGTCTATGTACATTACCATGTCATCTGTAAACACTGATAGTTTACTTCTTTTCCAACTTGGATTGCTTTTATATCCTTTTTCTTATTCTTGAGCCAGTACTGCCAACAATGGAATAATAGTGAAAGTGGACATTCTGTGTTCTTCTTCATCTTAGAGGAAAAGCTTTCAGTTTTTCACCATTGATTATGATGTTGTCTGGTAACAAAATATTTATAAAAGTCAAGGGGTTAAAAGAAATGCATGAAATAAGTGGAATGACATCTGGTGACATTTTTCTCTCAGCAAAAACCTGATCTTTGTTTAAGGCCTATAATATATGTTTCTATGGGACCATCTACTTTTTTTTTAAAGATGATTTACACTGGATAAAAATGTGATATTGTTAAAATAATAAACAGTAGCCAGGCACTGTGCCTGTAAGCTTCAGACTATGAAGCGGCTGGGGCTAGGGATCTTGGTTCAAGTCCCACTCGAGGCAACACAGCGACACCTAGTCCCCAAGAATAGCTGAGCATTGTGGTGCACGCCTGTAATCCCAGCTACCTGGGAAGCTGAGGCTGGGATTGCTTGAGTCCGTGGTACCCCGGGCAATGTGAGCCTGCAATTCCATGGGCAAAAATAGCAAAACCTAGTCTCAAAATAATAATAATAATAATAATAATAATAACAGTAATTATATCTGTAGCAGGGATCTAGATAATTTGTCATAATTTTCACTATCAAAACCCCCCAAACTTTGGAAAAAGTACATAGGTAACAGTGTAATGTGGATAAGAGAGAAAATGTTTAATTTGCCTTTTTTCAACAGTTACACCTGCAAACCAGGTAAATCCTGTTTAGTTCATCAAACGTTTAATGAGCACAAACCATAAACAGGCCCTGCTTTAGGTTCTGGGTATGAAAATATCACATGCAGGCTTCTAGCCCAAAAAGCCCACTGAGCAGCAGCTCTCTGGAGGAGGGGACATAATCTATACATGTAGAAGACAAAGAATTCCCCTTCTGTCTTTCTGAGTTCTTGACTGAGGACCCTGTAACCAAATGCAAATGAACCGGAGGAAAAACAGACTGGTTTATGAACATATATGCATGTATATATATATATATATATATATATATATATATATATATATATATATATATTATATATATATACACACACACACACACATATATATATACATACACAGGGAAACTCTTGAGGGAAAATGAGTAAATTTCTGGCTTATAGAATCTTCAACAAAAACAATAAATGAGTGGAGAAATGAGAGGACAAAGGAAAGCTGTTTTGGACTTCTAAGGGAAGAGATGAAGGTTAGTTTGTACAATTATTAAGATTTCAGGATGGTCAGGTTTAGGATAGTCGACAGAGTTACTTTGTTCTCCCTGCTAGAGAGGCAATGGGAGACACCTTTGTAAATCTATGTCCTGCTTTAGACAAATAGGGGGAGGACAGGGAACTTCTCTTGTATCTGATTCTCCTGTTGCCTTCAGCTCAAAATAATTTGGGGTGGGATGTCCTAAATTCCTAAAGTTATATTTTTGGGTGGCAGATTCTGTTACTTTTTGTACACTTCTGAAGTGGTGTAATATTATGCAATATAAACTCAAATGAACTGCGAAGAGAAAGCATAGCCAGAGAACACAGAAACAAGAAATTCTGTTAATATAACGTTTATTATTCACACATACCTAATTCTGTAACAAGACACTGGTACACATACACAATTATCAAAAATTAGACAAATGTACTCACATTTAAAAAGCAAGATGTTTACATACTTCCCACTACATTTATTCTCAAGTTTTATTCCACAAAATAGAGCAAGAAAAAAAAATCAAGCATAAATATTATTCAAGTAAAATGCTACCTAAAGTAGCTATATAAATAATTAAAACCCTGGGCTCTACTCTTTGGAGAAGACAGTCCTATGGCACATTATAAAGTTAATAAGTTGACAATAAAATATATTTATTTGCACCTACTTGTTTCTTAATTTTCACTGAGTCTTCCACATGAATGAAGGTAGAAGAAACAGCAGTTGACACAAACTTATTACTTAAATCCCTTTAACAGATAGCCAGATACAAATGAGAATTCCTGCACATCTGGGGAGAGTAAATTGAGAAGTATTTTTATCAGGCCAATAGTCTTGTTAACTGAGTAATTTCATTTGAGTTATGTATAACTGCTGGGAATTCTTGGTGAGACTCATTGAAGCAATGCCCAGAAAAGTACTTTTTGCACAGTAGGTGTCAATGAAATGAAATAATACCCAATAAATGTGGTAAGGTCAATCTCTCACTCCTGGCATAGATCAGGGTGGCAACCTTTTCTGTGAAGAGCTGAAGAGGGAATGTTTTAGGTTTTACAGGTGAGAGTGTCTGCCAAGAAAGTAACCACAGACCCTAGTGCAGCTAACTGGGGCGACTGTTTTCCCAAACTTTACTTATGGAAACTGCAATCTCAACTTCATATAATTTGTATGTGTCATAAAAATAACTGTTCTTTTATTCTTCCTAAACATTTAGAAATACAATACCATTCTTAGCCCTGAGTTGTACAAAAACAGGTGTTGGGCCATATTTGGTCCATGAGTTGTTGTTTGCTAAGACTTTCTCATTTCCTGATGAAATGTATTGAAAAAAAAATCCCATGTATCGCATATGGTAAATTTCTTGAAAAAAAAAAAAAATTCCCAGTTCCCAAACATTTATTTAAAAACACTTTTCTTTCTCCCCATAATCCAGAACAATTTTTCTAAAATGCTAGCTATTTCCTTTTCAAATTATTTTACCTACAAAAATAATTAAAGATATTGCAATGAGTCTCTGACCCTTTCTTTTTGTACTTGGTGAGCCAGATATTCAAAATTCAAAATCTAATACCCAGTCAAGGAATCACTGGCTCATGAAGCCACAAATTTATTTGAATGTAATACTCCAAACACCTCCAAGTATACAGGACTTAATAAAAATGCTCTAGTATTCTTAAAAATTGAGACTAGATGGACACACCCAAATCTTATGTAATTAGGATAATATAAAACAATCAAAAAACTATAAAAAGTAGGAATTTGCTCTCAAGATGCTGATGTAATGTGATCCTTGACAGAACCTGGGCAAGGTATATCAGGCTGATTATATCATTCCCTTGGGTCTCAGGGACATTCCAGACCTCTCCTTTCTCAACCCTAGGTCAGGGCTCAGAGAAAAATGACTGGTCCTGTCCATTGCCTCATCTCAAAGCTTTTGGAAAGGCTTCTTCTGTCTATTCAGGAATAGTCTTTACATAGTCACCTACCGATGGGGCTTTTATTTGAGAAATATGCTCTTAGGTGGTTTTGTTGCTGTGTGAACATTACCGAGCAACTTATAGAAGCCTAGACGGCAGCCGGCTCAACACAAGGATCATCATGTCCACATATTTGGCCAAAATATCACCACCACACAACGGGAGACTGAGTGACTGAGTTCCTTTCCTCCGTGTGTCAGTATGGATGGGAGACATGGAAGAAAAGCCTATAATTTTATTAATCAGAGTTTCTTCTCAGTGTGAGAGGAAACATTGTCCATAGGGCTTTAAGTCTCGGTTTTTCAAATGATGAACTGTAATAAAGACTTTTTTTTTTTTTTTTGAGACTAGGTCTCGCTATTTTTGCCCATGGAACCACAGGCTCTCGTTGCCTGGGGTACCACAGACTCAAGCAATCCCCAGCCTCAGCTTCCCAGGTAGCTGGGATTACAGATGCGCACCACCATGCCTAGCTATTTTTTTTTTTTTGGAACTACGTCTTCTACGGGGGCCCCAGGCGGCACTCGAACTGCGATCCCTAGCCCTGGCCGCTTCATAGGCTGAAGCTTACAGGCACGAGCCACCGTGCCCGGCCCGTAATAAAGACTTATTTAGAAAAAAGATGCCTAAAATTCCAAACATCTTCCATTAGGTTGATTGGCAATTGAGGAGTATTTTTTTCCATTTGAGAGTGCTGTGCTTTTACTCTTTTGCAAGCCAAGGAGCAGCCCCTCCTGAGGGCAGCAAGAGCAGGCTGCAGGTGCAACCACTTACTCAGGCTCAGGTTGGGGGGCAGGTGGGCACTGCCTTGTCCTCATCTTGGCCAAGCTACTGCCAGAGTCCCAGGGAGGCTGGGCTCCAGCAATACTGGCTCTGGTTCTTAAAGTTTCCATTTTTTGCAAATATTTTTGCTCTCCTTTAGGCTCACAGTAGTTCATGGAATAAATAAGGTAAATCTCAATCCTCTCCCTTCCACGAAGGATGAAAGGGGGGTGCTGGGCAGCACGTCTGACAGCATAAAGCTACCACCCACATGCCTACCTGCCCACCACCAGCCTCTGCTGTTCTCTGCTTTACCCTTGGGCTCACTTCCCAAAGGAAACGCAGTGAAATGGAATATGGGACAGAAAGGAAAATGTAACCTTCAGGCAGTGAATTTAGGATGATGAAGAGCTCAGCAGAAAAACTGGTATGGAAAAAGGAGACGGGTTTTCGCATTTGTCATAGAGGCACAGGTAGTCTTGTGCATTTTTGAATTTAAAAAATGATTAGCTCAACACCCCCCACCTCTGCAGCAACAAATATAGAGCAGGTGTCTCTGAACTGGTGGCCAGGGGCTGCTGGGAGCCCGAGAAGCTGCCCAGTCATATGTTTAGTCTTGCTCGCAGGCCTCTCAGTCTAAGCTCCACGGTTAAGGGGCAGAGGCATGTTTCTGCCTTTGTGACGGGGCCATAATACTACCTGCACACAGTGGGGGGTGGGGAGGTGGTGGGCTTCATTGTCTAAACCTGATGCTGATTCTCAGGGAGGTCTCCAGCTATAGGCATGTGGCATTTACTGGTCCCCAGTTAGATAAGGGGAGGGTGGGATTAGCAGGCGCTGAAGATTATGAGGACTCGATGAGCTTTAAGAAAGTCTTAATTCACATAACTGCTAAGTTCCGTAAGAATGGAGGGCATTCCCCATCGATGTAGGCAAACTTCCCCTTTTATTTTTAAAAGAACGGAAGAATCCTACAAGCCTCCAAAGCACACATACTTGACCTCTAGGTACTCATCGATGCCATACTTGGATCCCTCTCGCCCCAAGCCAGACTGCTTTACCCCACCAAACGGGCACTCCACGGAGGAGATCAAGCCTTCATTCACGCCCACCATGCCCACCTCCAGCTTCTCTGCCACCCTCCAGATCTGGGCTGGGTCTTGGGAGTAAAAATAACCTGTCACAGGGAGAAAGGACAGAGATGGCATTAAAACATTAGAGACACCACGTCTGTGGCTGAGGAAGCCACTGATTACCTGCCAGCTTTGTGGGCCTGGAGTCCTCCCTGTGCCCACCTAGGGCCCCCGAGGTGTTTCCATACTTGTTTTATCTCTAAGCCCTTTTAAGTCATCTCTTTGTTTCTGTCCACTATCACTGGGCCTCTCACCATCTCTGAGCAAGACAACAATTATAACCTCCCAACCCGTATGGTCTCCTGTCCTGCCCCTCCTGCACACCTGTTCGACTCGCCACGAGATGCTTCCAGGGACTTCCTGTGGGTATTCAAACCCTTTCTAGGGTGGTCGAGTCAGTATTATCAGTGTCACCTTCTTGTGACCGTCTTCTCCAAACATTCTGATTCAATTCCCCTTCCCCTTTCTTGTTTGCTCCTTGGCCTCGCCAACCCAGAATCCCCTCCAATCTCTGTACAGTATGAATGCTGTCATCCTGGTGACATGGGTCAGGATGGGGATTCCCATCACCACCCAATCAAGAAGGGGAGAGAGGACCACTGGCTTCAGTGTTAACCTCACTCCAGCTCTATGACACCTGCGAGTGGGCAGTGTGGACTCTCAGCAAGCTGACTGCCACCCTGCTAGAAGCTTCGCCTTGTGGTGTGGAAACAACTTATCTGGAGCAATAGTTGTGTCTTCATGTCTTTGTAGCTTCCTCAGCACTGCATTCACAGTAGGTGTTAAACACAGTGAGTGTATTTACAAGCTGGTCACTTTGACCAGCTCCAAAATAACAGGTGGTGGCCAACTCAGTGAGGCTGTCTGTCCATGCTGCCTTTGCTGCTTTCACTGAGCCTGCTCCCCTTTGCAGACTCCCTCTTCTGCCAGGCTTCCAGGACCTGGGCAAAGTGGGGGAAAGTATGGTATTCCCAGGAAGGAGGTTCTGAGCACCTGGGATGTCCAGTGCCCACAACATTCTCTACTTAGAACAATGCTTGTGGGCCCTTCTGACAGCTGCTCTCATGAGCTACAACCAGGGAGCCCCACGTGGGCATCATGAAGCTAGGCAAGAGATGAATGGGTATACGCGTGCCCTTGGGAAGCGGCAAGCCAAATGCTCCTGTAACATTTCCTTGTAGAAGCCCAGGACAGGGTCTAAAGAAACCCCATATAGGGGGGAACGCCCCCAGGCAAGGACAAATGCCTACCTGCCAAGCCAACATCAGCCGCATTTGCGATGGCCACTGCCTCCTCCTCTGTGTCAAATCTGCCGAAGAGAAGAGACGTCATCCATCAGGGGAAAGGGAATAAAACCTTCTGTGTTGTCTCCTCATTTGTTCCCCAGATAATGGCAAGGGATAAATGGGGCTTTTGCAAAGAGATTCCAGCACAGAGTAAGGAAGGCAGAGCTCGCTGCCATGGCTCAAGTTCAAGGTGAGTTTAGACCTTTAAAGAGCCAGGCAGGCTGAGGTGCAGGGAGCTGTGGCACAGTAACAACATCAAACATAAGGATTCCAGCTCCTGGTGCCTACAAGGATATATCACAAGCATGAAGCAACCATGAGGTCTGAAAGAAACCTGTTCAGGTTCTACTGTGAAGACTCCACAGATGCTGCTTAGGCCCCTGTGTTGGCTCCTCTCTGAAGAGGAAGAGTGAGAGGACCAAGCCCTCTACCATCCCTTCTCATTTTATCATTTTCTCTCTAGGACCAGATTTGGGGGGCATTTCCTGTTGTCTCTGACCTATAACTGGTGCAACAGGCACCAAACACTTCCATTTTTAAATGCAAAGAATATGTAAGAGAGTTCTGTCCAGGATGAGATGGCACGAGCAGCCCCCAGTATGCCTGCTCTCGCTGGATACCAATGCAGAGGAGAGAGGAAGAGAAACATGGCTCATAAAACCTCAATCAGTAACTAATATAAAAAAAAAAATGAAGACACTTTTGGAAACCAAGAAAGTGACTGGAGCCTGGGGGGGGGGGGGGGTTAATGGTCTCAGGTGGGAAAGAACTTGGGCCCCCATGTAAGGGCAAGAAGGGTCAGAGTTCTATGAGGCCTACAGAGGTGGGGCAGGGCCTTGTCTATTTTATGTCTCTATTTCAGGGGCTCTGGCTTACAGACCTGGATCCCTGCACTGAGGCTCCAGCCATATGGGACAGAAAAGCAGCAGGGCCAGTGCAGAGCAGTGCTCAGCCCAGCTGGCTTAGTACGTCATCCAAAATAAGTGTGGGCGGCAGCATGGACCAGAGTTCCCTTCCCTCCAATCCATTACCAAAGATACAGAGGAATCCCCAGTGCAAAGGATCCCTAGGGCACGGCGACTAGTGCTGAAATGCAATTTTACAAGCAGAGGCTTCTTTCCTGAGGTCAACCCATGCTTCCAAATGTACAAACAGGGGCAAATCCAAGGTCTAAGTTTTGGCAATCCCAGGGCAGAGGTCACTAGTCAAGGCTGCTGAGAGTTCAGAAGCGAAAGATGGGCACTCAGGGAAAACAAGATGCGAAGTGGCCCAAAAAGTAACAACAGAACAGGCCATACCAGAGGAGGCAGAAAAGTGGAACAGAACAGCAATGTAAAGGAAGGGTAAGTATGCACAGCAAAATGAGAGAGAATAATGAAGCAGGAAGAGGGAGTTATGGGGGATTGATGATTAATGACTGATGGTGACTGGCTTCTTCAACTGGAGAAATCAAGAGTGAAAAAATAATTGTCATTAAAGAGTTGAGCAGGACAGCGGAATGGATGCATGACGAATGAATTACTGAGATGGCAGGTGAAGGAGGAGGACTGTCTTAGAGGCACCAGGAATGGATGAAGAGAGAGAATGAACAGACAAGGGTTAAGAGCAGTGCAAAAAGGGAAGGAGTCATCCTTCTTAGGAGGCTTGGAAAAGATCAGGGGGTAGAGAAGAGTAACTGGAAAAATAATGACCAAGAATTTCCCAGGTCTAAAATGAACACATCAGATATTAAAGAGACCTGAGGACTCCAAATTGCAAATCCTCATGGAGGGTGTATATCACACAGAGTCATCATGGTAGGATTTAAGCACACCAGTGACTAGGAATTCAAAAGTTTCCAAGGAGAAAGAGGAGACCCTTTTCAAACACAAGAGCCAGTAGCAACTTTCTCAGAAAGAACCCCAGAGAGAAACCAACAAAAGAGAGACAGGTTCCAAATGCTGAACTGGGACTTTTTCCAGGTCCACCACTGTTTCTTTGTGAATGTGAGCTAAAAGGCCATATAAGGTGAGAGAAAGTTCGTTTTCTCACAGACTCCCTTGAACAAAGTCTTCCAGGCTGTAACCTGTTAGGAAGAAAGTGAGTTCGCAGAAGTGTTCATTCATCTTGTGGTCTATGTAGGCAATAATCACATTACAAACAAACAAACAAACCAACAAACCAACAAACGACATCAAAACAAAATTCTTAGTTCAAACATGCTCTTCAGTTGACCTTGACTCTTCAGTGGTCACACAAATTTCTGCCTTTCCAGCCCATGTCCTACCCTGTCCGGGCCTCACAACTGCTCCTGATCTGGCCATCTCTCTAGGCTTTTATTTCCCTTTTGAGTCTTGGTCACGTCTTACTTGATAACTGGTGCCAGGGGCCCAAAAGTCTCTTCATGAGAGCAGAGCATATCCTGGGAGACATTGCTGAGCAGGGTGGGCTCAAAGAAATTCTGTCCGAGTTGATGTCGCTTCCCGCCTGTCACGATGGTGGCTCCCTTGGAAATCGCATCACTCACATGTTTCTCCACCTGCATAAAGAGGACAAAGACAGTCCGTGCAGACATGGCCTGAGGATACTGAGGGATGATAGTGTGCTTTGGAATGTTTAAACCAAAGAAAGCTGTAACAGGGTTTCTTTCTTTTTTGGGGGAAATAAAGTTGAAAACAAAGTATGCTAGCTGGAATTCAACAAGCAGAAAGAGAGCCTCGCAGAGGGCATATGAAATGCAGAAAGTCACCCTCAGCTCTGATTTGCCTTTTTGTCTGTTTGGGCTCAGTATTCATGGACTGGTCTAAGGCTCAGTTATTTTCCTGGGATTTCTCTCATTTCAGCTCCAGCTTCTTGTAACCACATCATCCTCTTTCCTGGGTTTTGCTTTCACTTTGTTTAACAGGCACATGTCATTTTATTGTGAGTCATAGTTCATTTTTTCGAAGCCCCTCCATCACAGAAAGATTGGTTCATAAGATCATTCTCATTTTTCAGTAAGACAGTATTATTTAATTAAGGCATTTTTTTTTGGACATTATGGTATTGCACACTTAACAGATTATAGGATCATGTTTAAGTACCAGGAAACCAAAGATTTATGTGACTGTCTTTCTGTGATAGTCACTTTATGGTGGTGGCCTGGTACCCAAGCCTCAGCATCTCCAAGGTATGACTTGTATACTGTCAAGTAGTCATCTCAAGAAAGGGTCATGCTGGGTGGGCATGGTAGCGCATGCCTGTAAGCGGCAGCCTAGGAAGCCATGGCAGAAACCAGGGATCGTGGTTCGAGTCCCGCTAGGGGCATGTAGTGAGACTTAGTTAAAAAAAAAAAAAAAAAAAAAAAATAGTTGGGCATGGTGGCGCATGCTTGTAATTCCAGCTACCTGGGAAGCTGAGACTGGGGATGCTTGAGTCTGTGGTACCCCCGGCAACATGAGCCTGCGGTTCCACGGGCAAAAATAGCGAGACCTAGTCTCCAAAAAACAAAAAACAAAAAACAGAAACAAGGGCCAATAACATTGGTTTATTTTTGAGCGTGCTGTCATTTTATGTCTGATGTTTCACCTTAATTCCATCCAACTGGTAAGTTACTTGGTGATAGAATTTTGATCCAAAATAATTTCCTTCAGAACTTTCAGTTTGCTTTTCTACTTCTAGTACTGTGGAGGAAAGCTATATTCACTCCTTTCTGGATTCCCCTCTGGAGGTTTTTAGAATTTTTTTTTAATGTTCCTGCCAATCCAAAATATTAACAAAATATATTTTAGTTATTTTTCAGCCATTCAACTTGATAGTCTCTCAGTTTGAAGAATTAAGTTATTTCCCCTTCCATATAAGAAATCTTTATCCACTTTTACTTGATAATTCCATTTCCCTCTCTCTTCCCAATTCCTTATTTTTGGTATTCCTATCACAAAAATGGACAACTCACCCATTCTCAGTATTTCTTTCATATTTTTCATCTCTGCCGTATGCTTTAAATTCTAAGACATCACCTTGATTTTAATTTTCATCGCCATCTAATCTTTTTTTTTTTATCATCATGCATTTAATTCTATAAGTACTTTCTTGTTCTCGCTGTTTCATTTTAACAGAATTTGCTTGTTTTTACAGGATGATGATCTTCTCATAGCTCTTGAAAGACACTATTAGATTCTGGGAAAATTCCTGTTTCCTGATTTTCCAGCTCCCTTCATAGTCACCTGCCTGGTTTGTTCTTCCTTGCATGTGCTGAGAGCTTTTCCCAAAGATGCTGTGGTCTTTAATGGCTCTTCTTTCTAATAAATTAGCTGATTAGTTTAGGTGGTTGCCTCTACTATTTCCAGTTTCTTCCCTGAGTGAGAGACAACTGCAAGCTTGGGTTTATTCTCTCTTGGCAGGTTTCCTGTTAGGGGCAGACCCTTTCCCTGAAGAGCCAAGGCAGACCCCTATGCACATGTACCTACTTTTACTCTCCAAGCTGTAGCCTTTTTAGTGGCTTGCTACATATTTTCAGAGATACTTTCCCTCCTATAGCAAATGCTATCTGGGTATATTACTGGTGGTAGTGAGGAATGGCATGGGAATGACCCAGAAAATTGCAAAAGTATAGCCAATTAATGCTATTTCTCCCCTCCCCATAACTCCTACATTCTATCCCAGTCATTTCTAGAAATGTTCCATCCTTTAAAATGGCACCCGCTTTTTGCAGCCCTGGGCATGTGGGGGGCTGCTAGGACTCTTCTGTTAACATAATTCCTCTGCCTTCCAGAACTGACTCCATCACAGTCTTTATTTCATGGGAATCCTTTCTTTTCTCCCATTCTTAGCTGACTATTCCATAGGACTTCATATTCTGGCACCCAGACTCACCCCTTAAATTCATCTCCCTCAAATGCTCTCACAGATAATAGCTGACAACAATTTCCATTATCCAGGCTGGCTTACTCTCTATAATTTGTATCTCTAAGAAGAACTATATTTAACACACTTAACAAAAACCTACTCTTTGCCCCCAAATAGACTCTGCTCTGCCATTTTCTTGTCTTAAACCTGATGTGAAATTTCTCCCCATGGAATGTATGTATATACATTGTATACTGAGACCAACACAATGGGTCTTCTTCAAACAAATGTATTTGCTGCTCCAATTCTCCCACCGAAAAAAAAAAAAAAAGAAATCCAACAGGGATTGCGTGAAGTTCTAGGAAACAGCGCCCTCTAGAGGACAATATGTGCACCTGTATGTTGAGCCACAATTTAGAGATTGTGACTTAATAAAACAATTCATCGTAAAGGTAGTTTCCCTTTTCTGCTTTCTTTGAATTCTGAATTTGGTTTTGGCATTATTACTATTCCCTGCTGGATGCTTTCATCAAGGATTCTTTTGGAAAGTCACCTTGTTGCCAACGAAAGAAACAATAGACCACTGCTCATTATTTCCATTGAAACAAACCATTTCAAAACAGGTGATCTTCTTTTTCTGCTAGGTGTTCAGAAAATTAAAGACCTTTATATCTCAAAATCCTAATTCTTAAGGTATAGAAGGGATAGAAGATGATAGAAGGTATAGATGATTAAGGTATAGTGGGATAGAATGATTAGGGAGGACAGAAGACCTAAAGTGACTTATTTCAAGAGGACTCAATGTAATGGCAAAGCTGAATCAGCTTATGACTGAACAATGGCACGTGATTCACTCAAACTGGCAGAGATGTACTTGTTCTAGATATTTCCACTGTCACCAAAATAGTATTTCTCGTAAATACTTTACCAGTGTATTTTCTGATAGTTACATTTTTATATATGAAAACCATGAAGTTTACTTTAATAGAAAATAGAATGAACTTACCTTTTCTACTGCCTTTTTATTAATTAGTGGGCCTTGAGTAGTTTTGTCTTCAAATCCATTACCCACATGCAGGTTTTTTTTCATTGCTTCAGCAAATTTTTTTACGAAGGAATCATGGATACCTTTTTGTACTAAGAAGCGGTTTGAGCAAACACAGGTCTAGATAAGAAAGCAAACAAACAAAACATGAAAACCCTCATATAGACTGTTTGTCAAAACCTATGACATATAACTTATAAATGTGCATCTGCTACTACTGCTCTGAATGTGAAAATACTTTCCTAGGTGGTTCTTGTCCTGTGCCCAATCTACTGTTTTCCTTCTATGTGGACTTGGCCCTAAAGATAAATGCACAATGCACATTTCTTTACATCTGCCTGCACAGCTGCCATACCAATGTGGTTAAATAAGTAAGCAAGTATAAATATCTGTGCACAAAAACCCAAAAAGCACCTAAAATGCGTTTTTTCAAATGGCTTAAGTCATTATAAAACAAATAGGGGAACATCATTATGTCTGACAAGGGGTTAGTATTAAAAACACATAAAGAACTTGTACAACTCAGCAACAAAACAACACAGTTAAAAATGAGCAGAAGATCTAAACAGGCACTTCTCCAAGGAAGTCATATGGATGGCTAATAGGTACATGAAAAGATGTTCTCTGGGGTGGAGATTTATTTATAGGGAAATGCAAATCAAAACAACAATGAGACATCACCTCACATATATGAGAGTGGATGTTATCCAAGAAACAACAAGTGTTGCAGAGGATGTGCAGTAAAGGGAACTTTGTACACTGTTGGTTGGAATGTACATTATGGCTAGTAGTATGGGGTTTCCTCAAAAAATTGAAAACAGAAATTTTGTATGATCTAGATAATCTACTACTGGGTATTTACCAAAAACCATAAAGACACTGACTCAAAGAGCTATATTTACCGTCAGGTTCATTACATCATTATTACAATAACCAAGAGCCTGTCAACAACCTAAGTACCCATTGACAGATGAATAGATAAAGAAGTTGTACTATATGTACACAATTCAGTTATACAAAAGAAAATACCCTGCCCTTTGCAATTAGGTAGATGGTTCTAGCAGGTATTATGCTTAGTGAAAAGTAAAAGACAAACACTGTAAGATTTCACTCATATATGATATATAGAGTAAACAGAAAGATGAACTAAATAAAATTAAAATAAACTTTGGGAACAGAAGATGAATTAATGGTCACCAAAAGGGAAGGGTGATGGGAAAATCATGACAAAAGAGACAGTGAAATGGTGAAGGAGAGAACTGTCTAGTGGTGAATTTATTGTATTATATATGCACATGCTGATTTGCAATGATGCATATCAGGAATTTTACATATTTTTTACATTATGCCAGAACACAATGCTATTTCAATTTAAAAAAGAGTAAGTCAATAAAGAATGAAAGATGGAAGAAACTCAAAAAGTTCAGGAGATGAGGAAAGTGATGGGAATCTTGTAAAATACACACAGACTCACCTGCCAAAAAAACAAAATAGGACTCACCTGCCCAGAGTTTCGAAATTTAGATGCCATAGCCCCTGCTACGGCCTGGTCCACATTGGCACTGTCAAAGACAATGAATGGGGCATGGCCACCCAGCTCCATTGAGACCCTTTTCACTGAGTTGGCTGCATGGTGTAGTAGTATCTATAAGAAGAGGAGAAAGCTGTGATTACTGAAATCAGCTACCAGGATTGGTATCCCTTTGTTTGAAAAGTTTCCCAATAGTGGAGATAGGCAGGTGAAGAGTCATGTAAATGGGATGACACTTTTTGCATGAAAAAGGAGAGAAGAGAATATAGATTCACATTTGCTTATATTTGATTAAAAAAACATTAGGAAGAGAAACTAAAACTAGTAACTTCTAGAAGGGAGAAGTCAGGAACAGGGATGAGGAGAGACTTCTCCATGTAAGCGTGTTTTTATGCTGCCTTGATTTTTGAACCATATAGTTGTATTATCTCTTTGAAAAAATTACATGATAGGCTCAAAAATCCTAATGCAGAGGTAAGATAATAAAATCATCCAGCACCTTACAACTCACTTCTGATCCAGAATGTAGCCATGCAGATTCATGTATATGTGCTATTTTTTTAATTAAAGAAAACATGGTAGCTAAATAGTTTTTGCAATTGCTTTATCTTTCCAATTAACCACATATTTTTAACATCTTAATATGTTTATACATTCTTCCTTTAATGAACATGGTAATGTGGAGAGCCCCTCAAGTTAGCACCTGTGTTTCTAGAATGTTCCTCTGGAGGCATGGGGGTTCCATTGCATATTGTTCCATAATTCATTTATTCAGTCCCTATATGCTGGACATTTAGGTTGTTTCCACTCCCTTGCTACTAAAAGTAACACAGCAATTATTCCTTCAGTAGAAATTTGTAGTAGAACTACTAGCTTGATGAACAACTAGATTCTAATTTAATTTTAGGCTTTTTAAGCCATGAGGAAAAGATAAAACAAGTTAAACACCAAACTGAAGCACACAACTATGGGCAGGAGGGAAAGGGGAGGGATGGGAGGGGAGGATGGGGGGGTAAATCCCTGGGATTGCAATGATGTGAAATTTATATATAAATAAATTAATAAAAAAATTAGGCTTTTAATTTAAATATTCAGGATAGGAAAGCTGCCTGGGATACTGCACTGCTTTATTATGGGAAAGCAGGTTTTCTATCCAGTTACAGCTTTGGAGAAGATGGAACCACTTGGGTGGTTCAGATCAAACATATAGGTCACAAACCCAAGGTCACCCCTTGGGGAATAACTCCCCAGTGATGGGGATGTGATGGCCATGATAAAAGAGATTCTGCTTAGGACTCATTAAAATTATTTTATTTTTTCCAGCTTCTCATAATGTCTAAAAATGATCACAGTTTCATAAATTATAACTTTTATATAACTTATTAAAATTAAACTTATTAAACTATTAAAAGTTACTTTTAATTTATAATCTATAAATTAGATTTATATAATTAAATATTCCATTTCAAGTACATTATGTTCTCTTGATATATGTTTCCATGTGTGTAGCATAATACACATACATATAGAGTATATTTAATACAGTAGGTATATATGCACCTATGTATGTGACATGTATAGGTACATATATCCCAACCTACATGACATATAAATAAAAATACATACAAAAATACATACATATTAGCAGAATTTAAAGTATATCACCTAGAGAGAAAGACCATCAATAAAACCTTGAGCTCTATTCTGCTTTCCCCTCCACTAAACACTCAAAAGGATAAAACATCTATTTACAGGTACACATAAGAAACTTTTGGAAAAGTTTTAGGGTAAAACAACCACAACAAAGAACTTCCTACATCTCTAAGTACCTCCATATAATATAAAATTTTTGTTTAATTCCAGATACACATTTGTCTCTGGAATCTTTAATTCAGACCATGAGATAAAATGCATCCCAGAGTTGAGGAAATGCAACAGACAGCTTTCAGCCACTCCACATGACATACCACAGGAATCTTCATGGCCCCAACTCCTCTGAAATTGCCAAACACGAAGCTATGTCACATCACAGAGAAAGGGCGCTTTCCAAAGGACTCTCAGAGGAGCACTGGACAATGTCGCAAAGACAAAGGTTTACTTGATGTTTTTAAGCCTCCACTGGAAATCTTCACATGTGGACATCAAGATAAGATAGTAATTTTCTATACTCCCTAAAGAGAAAATGTCAGGATGACATCTGTTTATTTTAAGACTTAAGTCACATACCTTTCCAGTTGCTGTTGAGCCAGTAAAGGAAATTTTGGACACTAGAGGATCAGTACACAGCACTTCCCCTACCTCCTTGGCCTTCTTCTGAGAGCAGGGAACGACATTGTAGACCCCTGGAGGAATGCCAGCCTGGTTGGCAAGCTATAAAGAGAAACAGCACACATGTGGCAGCAAGTGAACAACTGGAAAAACAGAACAGAGAATGAAATATTTTAACCTCGAAAGTCATGGGACTTTTGGGTGTACCTGAGGGCAGAAAAACAGCAGGCAGACCTTAGAACAGAATAGGAATGTATTTACAACTGAAAAAAGATCTCTGGTGCTAACGATCACTGGTATTGGTATATATACACAATGGAGTATTACTCATCAATTAAAAATGACAAATTTGATGAATTTATGGAAACCTGGATGTACCTAGAAGAAATCATTCTAGCAGAAATGAGCCAGATAAAAAAGGGACAGAAACCAAATGGTTTCACTAATATATGGTCAACCAAATGAAACTGCACAGGGGGAGAGTGGAGACCAGCTGGAGCAGGCGGGGAGGGGAGGTGGTGGGTAACCCCCAGGGACTGAAATGATGTGAAATATATAGAAATAAATTTAAAAAATTAACTAAAAAAATAAATAATAAAGTGATATTGGTATGACTGTGCTATTACATATTACAAAATTTCTCGGTGAGTTTCAATGTCACCATCTGTTGAAAAAAGTAAAACCAAAATCAAAGAAAAATCAAAGGAGAGTGTGAGAAAAAAGTTATTTGATTATTTGATTCACCTGCAGTGTCAAGAGAAGTGAATCCCAGGGAGGGTGACTTCCCAGGTAGGGTGAGGATGGGGAGGCTGGCAGAGAGGACACAAGTCCCCATCACTTGGCCAGCACGCAGCTGTTTACCTGACCTAGAAACCTGTGCTCTGTCAGTGGCACTTCTCTGTAGATCAGGCACTTCTGGAACTACTTTAACCTCTGAATACATTAACTATGAACTTTTAACACAAATCTGATAGGATACTATGGGAAGGCAATGGTAGCAGCAGACTTTTTGAAAAGAGCAAATAGAGCAAAACCAAAATAAAACAGAGCAATTAGATCATAAAACCAAAATATCAAAATGACATTTATAATGAGACTGGATGTAGTAAGAGATACTGAAAGTTGGTTTTTCTCTTTTCTGAGCTGTAATACAAGTATCTGATTTAAGCGTTGCTCTCGAGGCATCGACTTGTAAGTCAGTCGACAATATCAAAGAAACACATTGCCAGTCACATGACTAGCTAAAGAAGTTCTCCATTAATTTTTTCTCATTCAGATGGGCTTCTTTTAGCTTTTCCTGTTGTCTCTTTTAGTGTAAAGAAGCTTTTTAGTTTGATGTTGTCTCAGTTGTTTATGTTTTACTTCATTTTTTGCCATCTGTAGATGTGTTCAAAATGGGGTTTCTGAATTGTAATTCATGGAGGGTTTTGCTCAAGTTTTCTTCTATGTATGTTATGGTTTCAGGTCTGACATCCAAATTTTTGCCCTCTACAAGAGTGATAAGGGTTTAATAATGAAGATCTACAAGGAACTCACACAACTAAATAAAAACAAAATTAAGAAGCCCAATCAAAAAATGGGAGAACCTAAAAAGACACTTCTCCAAAGAGGAAATTACAAACGGCCAAATTGCTCAACGTCACTAGCAATCAGGGAATATGAAAATTGCTCAACATCACTAGCAATCAGAGAAATGCAAATCAAAACCACAATGAGATACCACCTTACACCAGTAAGAATGGCCCACATCAAAAAACAGGCAACAAGAAGTGCTGATGTGGATGTGACAAGAAAGGAACACTCTTACACTGCTGGTGGGAATGTAAACTGGTCCAGCCACTATGGAAAGCAGTGTGGAGGACCCTCAAACTAATGAAAATGGAACCACCATTTGACCCAGCAATTGCTCTTCTGGGAATCTACCCAAAGGAGACCTCAATAGGGTACAAAGGGACACTTGTGCCCAGATGTTTATTGCAGCTATTTATAATTGCAAGAACATGGAAGTAACCCAAATATCCCAAAACAGACGAATGGATGAAAAAGATGTGGTATATATACACAATGGAATATTATTCATCAATTAAAAATGACAAATTAGATCAATTTATGGGAACATGGATGTATCTAGAAGAAATCATACTAGCAGAAACAAGTCAAAAAGAAAAAAATGCCAAATGGTTTCACTATTAAATGGGACATGGGAAAGATAAACAAAAAGTTATGAAGAAAAGTCAAGACAAGGCTGGGCACGGTGGCTCGTGCTTGTAAGCTTCAGCCTATGAAGCGGCCGGGGCTAGGGATCGCGGTTCGCGTCCCGCCTGGGGCCCGTAGCGAGACCTAGTTCCAAAAAAATAGCTGGGCGTGGTGGCGCGCGCCTATAATCCCAGGTACCTAGGAAGCTGAGGCTGGAGATTGCTTGAGTCTGTGGTACCCCGGGCAACGAGAGCCTGCGGTTCCACG